>PTEX01000004.1:1788206-1856117 GCA_003342815.1 Eudromia elegans | reverse complement strand
GGGGAGGAGCGGGCGCCGCGGCAGGGCGAGAGCGGCGGGGAGAGAGCTGCTGCCGCGCAGGGGCTGCCCGGAGCCCGGGGCGCTGCTCTCCAGGCGGGCGCCGCTCGTGGGGATGCCCGCAGCAACTCGCGTGCCCGCCGGTGTCGCGCGGGCGGCGGTCCGCGAGGGGCTGAGCAGGGTGCCGAGCTGGCGTTGTGTCGCGCTGGGCCAGCTTGGGTAGTTATCGGCATGGGACGGAGCCCTCCCGCCCCCGGGCTGGAGCACCCAGGAGGCACTGAGTGGTGGTGGTGCCCACCGGAGCGATGGGCAGGCGYGCGGGGCCTTCTGGAGCTCCCGGAGCACGCTGATGGCAGGAGCACAGCCTCTTGGTGGCCTTTCCTAGTGCTTCTGTGTTGGCCTAGGCTGCTGGCCCCTGTCCTGAGGTGRAATTTCTTGCCAGCGCTGTGTCATGCCATCATTTTGCTCAGGCCCCACGTCATCCTGGCCACATAATCCTCCTTCTGGGAACCCCCCCCAACAGTGTAAGAAACGCTTCTTGCTAGCAGGGAAGAAAGTGGGGGGAATCTCTCGCTCTTCCTCCCSAATTCTCCTTCCAGTTTTGGGGAGGTTGGTGACTCCAGCTGAAGGGGCTGTAGCGCCAGAATGATCCACCGTCCCGGCCGAGCTGCCCTCTCCCAGGTTACGACTTCGTGCAGACTCGCTGGYGGATGGAGGCCCTGCCTCCTCTGGTCCCCGCCGCCGCGCGGTGCGTCTGCAGCTCCCACACCCCCCGGCACAGCGGAGCTCACCCCGCAGGAGAGGGACACCTTTGTCTGGCCGGGGGTTTACCTCTGCGTGAGCATCTCTTTCCCTTTAACTGTTTGAGTGCTGTCCGTGGGAAGGAGCCGCTCTCCCGCCTTCTAGAGACTTCCAGGAGGCAGTGGACCCAGAGGAGCAGGGAAAGCAAGGAAGGTTCAGGAAAGCGCCTTCCCTTCCRGCCTTGCCGTGGAGATCCTCGTCGTGGGGTTCAGTGGTGCTGAGAGACAGGCCGGGCTGCTTGCCTCGGGGCTGGCCGCCCCTGCTGCTTGGGCTGAAGGGTGCCCTGGCAGCAGCCTGCTGTGTGTGTGTTTAGAGGAGCGATGGGGACAAGCGTGGCAAGGGAGGCCCCCAGCGAGGCTGCAGTGTGGACGGGAGGCTCCCCCCCGGCCTTGCTGCCCGCGCCTGCCTGCCTGGGGAGGGTGGTTGGCGCTGGAGGCAGATGGAGGCAGATGGAGGCAGCCCTTTCGGGGAGGATTTTCCCTAAGCACGCCTGGCAAACAGCCRCTTGCTGTGCAGTAAGTAATAACTGAAATCACGGAGGCCCCTTTGCACCCCTGCAGCCTCCTGGGCTCTAGCATACGCGGCGTGTGCAGTAAGTTTAAACCGCCGCCTTCCTTCAATAGCAGCATCTCGGTTTCTGTCTGCCTGCAGCTCCRTCTGAATCCCTTTCAGCTCTGCATTAGCACCGTAGCTCGGATCCCGGTGTCGCTGCTGCCCTCTCCAAAGCACTCCGCCAGGTTAACTGRTTCATCCCTGGTTCGGCTGCTGCTCGCAGCCGTGGAGCCCCGCTGGGGTGGGTGCCGCCCTCCCGCCATGCGCTGTGGCCTCTGGCCTGCGGTGAGCACGGTGAATACGGCCCCAGAGCTGAGGAGCTGGAGAGGGGSACTGGCACCGCTCTAAAATACTCCTCGTAGGAAATACTACCGTCTCAACAGACTGATAGCTTACGAAAGCAGCACTGAGAGGGAGAAATGCCTCTGACGCCCACAAGTGAATTCAATTGATAGTAAGCTAATCAGTCATCCAAACTCTTATGGAAACATCAGCGTGCTTGCTGTACAAATGCTGTTTCCTCCATATGAACCCTGTAAACACCAAGCYTTCTACAGTCATCAGTTCCAGATTGGTTAAACAGTTTTTCTTACCTAGTTTAATTGCTGTGAATATATGTAATCTATGCTAACCTTGAGTCYGAAGAAAATGTTACGTTGCTTGTGGTTTGCATTGCTTATATCCTGTACTTCCAGAGAAAAAGCAGTTTTTCAGGAGAAGCAGTGGGGCAGATTTGTTCATTCTGAGATGATCTCCATGCCATAATTTCGATCCCAGCTGTGGGCTCTGCTGACTAAAGCATACGAGGGAGCTGTTTTGGGACTGAAAATAATGAAGGTCTATGAGATCCCTCAGTGACGAGGTATCCCACAGCTTCTGAACCTCCTAGCTGGCACCTACCTGCACTTCACAATGCCACAACGTCTTTAAACAAAACGCATTTGAAGTCATTGCTTCAAATATAGTCCTGACTGGTAACTGGACTGTGATCGCCCCTTGTTACTAGGTGGCAACAGCAGTATTAGTTTACCCAAGCCATTAGAGCAACAATGCGAAAGGCCGGAGCCAGCGGGCTGGGGACAGCCCCTCGTGTTGCTAACGGCACTATTGTTACTGGTTAATGGGTGAGACCYGGCCCTTGCACCCCTCTGTCACCAACCCCTTTGCCTGTCACCCTGTGCCTGGCCTGTGACAGCCCTTCACTTTTGCACCCCCTCGCCTTGGCTTGGGGTTTTGCCCCTCGTCTTGGTTAATCAAGAGGAATATGGGATTACCCTCGTCCCAGCACTGCCCTGCTTTGCCTGGCTGGGTATAGCCTGGTGTATGTAACAGCACAAGAGCTGCCTCCACACTGAGKACTGCAGAGGAAACCTCTTTGGCTGAGAAATCACATTCTTAGTTGGAATTCCTGTAATGCTGTGGAGCCCCTGGGGAGCTTCCGTGCCACTGTACGGAAGCTTTCCACCATCCGTAMAGCTCCCAGCGCCGTCCCTCGGGGAGGCTGTGGGACCGGAGTGACCAAGCAGGCTCTTGAGGAGCTGCTGTAGTCTTAGCTGCCCACAAATGCGTGTGACCTGGTCCATTGGTGCGGCTCTTGGTGGACATACTTACTCAAAAAAGTTTAATCTCCTACGATTTTTGGATGTTAATGGCTTTAGTGGTGTTAGGGATCAGGGAGACTGTAGTGCCTTCCTCTCCTCTGGAATATATGCCCGGCAGTAACTTGTCAYATCCCCTGACAAATGCGGTCTCCGTGGCATGGTGCCCGAGGTACTAGTCGGAAGAAGAGCAGGAGTTTGGATGTTCAGCTAGTTCCCCCAGGGCTGCAGCCAGCCATCCTGAGGGCTCTTGAGTCACGGGGAGGCTTCCAGAGTGGGTGGGTGCCAGGTCAGGAACGTAGGCATCTGTTCCTGTGTGTGTGGGCCGCGTTTCTCAGGGAAAAGTCCAAAGCAGAACCACCTGGAAGGGAAATACAATGGCAAAAAATGGAGGAGAAACTAACCAGAGTGTTTGGTCTCTGCCTTGGATGTCTTAACCTCCTGCTGAGTAGCATGGATGAATTAAAATGAGTATTTAAATCAATGGTCAGAAATCCATGAGGGAAACAACTAGCTTGAYGTTGCTTTGTGTTTGCACTTTTTATGTTGTTTTGTGAAGGACAAGTTGGCTCTCCTGGATCAGTATATTGTGGTATTTATTGCTAAGCAGAACACTGCACCATGTTTCCAGTGTGACATACATTTACTTAAATTCTTAGCATTTATATTAATTAAAAAGTGAATGATGCACTTTATTAGATAATTCTTCATTATTTATTATAATTTTGGCCAGCTTGTATTTCAGTGAAAAAATGAAATTCAGTTTAAAATGCAGAAAACAACCATTAATTTATTTTTTTCTAGTTGACTAAATAAAGTTACGCAAAATGTATATATCCACACAAAAGAAGTTTATGAARGCTTTTTTTGGTATTTATAATGAATTTAACAGTAATGACCGTTTGAGGAAAACAATTTTCTAATAGTACATGTAAAATATATCCAGCCATATGAATAAATTATTTCTGGCTTTTAAGAAATAAGAACTTGTAGAAATTATCCTCTCACACTTCATTTTTATTTGGCTTGGAAAGGGAACCAGGCTCTCCTGCTTTCGCTCTCGGTAATTTTCTGACCTTTGAATAAACTAATCACCCAATTAACTCCTCTTCTTTCAAAGAGGTTCCTGCAGCCAGAGCTGCTTTAAAGTTCATATTTTAGTTCCAGATCTCTCTGGCAGCGAGGATGTACTGCTTGAATTTCTGCTTATTTTTTACAGATTAGAGAGAGAGAAAGTCTTAGCATGTAGGTTGATAAATTGGCTGTTCCTTAATTTTAACAGKTTTTGGGTTAGACAAAATCTGATTACTTTGAAGTCAGGTGCACGTTCCAAAAAGCCATAATTCTTTATTTGTTTTGTTTCCAAGTGCTCTTTATTGCTTTTTCCTTTCATATTGTACTGCTACTAATCTTCTGATCGGGCAATTTCATTGGATTTTTCTTTTGGGAGGCTTTCACCCAAGTTCAATTTTCTGTCCTCCAAATTTTTAATTTCTTGTGTCTTYTTCCATGTAATTTCATCAAACCCCTTATTTTCAGGAACAAAAGAAGAAAAGCCCTAAGTGAATAGAAGCTGTRTTGGTTGTGCCACCTCCAGAGAATGTCGATTTCTAAGGACTCCCAGTTAATTCAAGGACTGCAGAAAAGTCAGGGGCTGTTTCATGTATTTGTTTATCTTTCACCTTCCCACTCCTCTGTGGCCTGTGTTGCTCACTGACCTGTTTAAATGAAATAATACTGAGCTTTACTAATTGGCCTTATAAAAACACGTACCATGCCATGAGCTTTTACTGATACTGTCACAGCTACATCCCGTGTGTCTGGGGGTAATCACTAGGTTTCAGGCCTAGTTTGTCACTGTAGCGATATCTGAGGAGAGATATCCTGACACTGCCTGCTTACGCAGACAAATTCAAAGCAAAGTCAGATTTTGGTGGTTTCTTTCGTGCAAAAGGATGAGCTTTAGATCCTGATGTAGCTCCTTGAATTTATGCAGAGCGAACAAATTAAACATTTATTTTAAGAGACAGCAGTTGAGGATTGCTTCTGCCTTCTTTTGCCCGAGATCTGATGTGATGTGTGTCAGTTTTGCTAAAACCCGAGCCACGTCAGCAAAACAGCGATGGCAGCACTGGACCTGCCCGGTGCTTGGGTTGCTSTTGTGCCTCCTTTTTGCAGTGCTTGAGGGCAGGAGTTTGGAGCYGGATCCTGCTCGCGTTGCATGTGCGTTTCTGCTGCCTTGTGTGTCTGGCGGGTGAGGTGCAGCCTTGGAGATGCATGGGGAGGATATTTGAGGGCAGGAGGTGCCCTGSTGCACTGAAGCTGCTGGGTTGGGGCAGCAGGCAGAACACCCGAGGAGAACGGCATAGCCAAAACCAGCTGGAAAGCGGGAACCTCCGCTGGGATTGAGGCCTGACACTCTGGTCACTGTTAAACTGCTCCTGCCAGCGCCGCATCCCGCAGCATCCCTCCCCAAACGGAGACAGACCTGGTGGCTGTGGCAGCGTCCCTGCCAGGCTGGGGCGCAGCTTGCGGGCAGTGCTGGTGGGCGCTGCCCTCCCGCCAGGCCGCCGAGGCGCCTTGCCGTTCGTGACGCTGGTGCTGCCGCGGCCGCTGAGCCCTTGGGGTGCTGGGGGCTCCCCTGGCAGCCGGCAGCAGCGCTCCCTCGGGTTTGTTCCTTGGCTCGAGCGGCGGCGCGGGCGGCTGACAAGCAGTCAGGCCGGCCAGCAGGCRCGAGGGCTGCCCAGCCCTTCGGAGACCCGTGCGGCTCTGCGGAGGGGCAGAGGGGAATCGCTCTGTCTCCTTGCCCCTGAAACCCGCCGGCCTGATCCTTTGCCCATTTGGCCGCTGGTCCTTCTTTCCCCCTTTTTCCACAGCTGACTCATGCAAGAAGGATCTCTGGTGCTGGCTGATGGGTTTGGTGTATTGGAAAGGATGCAAACCCTCCTGAACCTGCCAAGCAGGGGGGCTGGCCTGGCTGCCCCATGGTGAGCCGTCACCCAGTGCCATGTCCCCCACCTGTGCACAGGGGTTCGTGTGCGAGGTGCCTTGTGCCTGCCCTGCTCCTGAATCCACCATCTGTCTCACTGCATCCTTTGCGAGATGCTCTCCATCCCGATGCCTTGCCTTCTCCCCTCCCGGTGCCTCATTCCTTTCCCAGCCTGGCCTTTGTGCATGCCCAGGTTTGACACTGCCTTCTCTGCCTTCAGGGCAAGAAGCCATTCCTTAGGGGTTCTCTCCCAGTCGCGTCCATCACTTCTGAYGCTGCTCGCTGTCGCTGGGAGCAGCTGCTGCCTGACGGGGGTGGTGGGCAGAGCAGGAGGGAAGTGCGGAGTGGATGCAGGGACCGTGCCAGCTCGGAGGCCACCAGCACAGAGCAGGACCGTGCGTTGCCTCTCACTGTCCCTCTCACCTGCCTGGTGCTCTGGCCCCGCTCTGTGCGTGTCACRGAGTGATGCCGCACTCAGGCATTGCGCTCTGGGCAGGTTGTCCCCCCTTGAATGGCCTTTGCTGTGTTGGTGTTCCCATCCCAAGAGCCTTGTGATATCACTCTGATCTCTGATGCTCCAGGCTCTTTTGGCTCCCCTTCCTGAAGGGTATTTGGGGGAGGAAGCTGCCGGATCTGTGTGAGGGGCTGCCTGCCGGGCGCTCCGGGGGGTGCCTGGTTGGTGAGCTGCTCGTCGGCATCATGGGCGAAGGGAGTTCCCCGGGGGCCGACGGCAGCAGTGGGACAGGCTGTCTCCTCTGCACTTGCCAGTGTTCGGCGTGCTGGGAAGAGGCTGGAAGAGGGAGTGCTTTGCAGATGCACGTGTGTGCAGCTCTGCGTGCGCCCCTGAGAGCCGCCTCCCTCCGCAGCAGCAGCAGTCTCCTACCGCTGCCGCCCTGCAGCGCGCGCGGGCTGCAGAGGGGCCGTGTGCCCTGGCGAGCGGGGGCAGGTCGGCTGCGTGCTCCTGCCCTGCTTTAGGAGAGCGGGGCTCTCCCAGAGAGCGGGGCTGTGGTGGCGGGTTGGCGGGGCTGTGCCCCCAGTGAAGGCACTGCAGTCCACTGGTGACGGCCGAGATGGGCTCAGCTCCTTCCTTCCTCCCGCTGAAGGCGGATCAAATCTGCTTGCGTATTTAACCCCCAAGGGCTGGAGGGCTGCTGCCTCCTGACTGCTGGAATACCCCTGTGCCGCACAGGGCCCTCACCCCGCATCGGTGCTGTCCCCCCACAGCAGGCACGCGGCTTTCTGGACCACACGGCGGCGTACGGGGCGCGCTGTGTCCGGCACAGACAAGCTGTGGGGTGAATCTCGCCCCACCTACGGAGGCAGCAGTTCCCACGTGGTGTGTGCCAGGTCAGAGTCCAGGTCGATGTGGTGAGACCTCCCCTCTGGACACCTCTGGATGGGTCCCCAGAGGACAGAGGTGGCACAGACAGGCCTTGGGGAGCACCTTCCCGTGTTCCCTCTCTTWCCAGGCTGCTGCGTTCGCCATGAAAAGCTTTCCCTTCCCTTCGATGTGCTTAGCTCAAACTGAGAGCGAGGGCGGATCCCTCCATCCTGTGGCGAGGAAGCTGGAGGCGGCTGCCAGAGCACCCGCCAAGGCTGTCCCTGCTTGTGCAACCTCTTGGTGCCCAGGTGTTGCTGAGCTGCCGGCTCCCCGGGTGCACCGGTTCGCCCTGGTCGTTGGGTGTTACCAGATGTGCTCGGGAGTCGCGCAGAGGTGGCAGGGGAGCCCCAGCAGGGCCGGGGGTGGGCTGTGCTTGGGGCTCCTGCCGCAGCGCAGTCCTCGCCCTTGGCTGCTGGTGCTGGGCTCTGTGTCTAACTGAGGCAGCGTTCTGTCTCTGCAAGGCTCTGGAAGGAAATTTTRTGTAAAAATAGGTGTGTAGATAGYGTTAAAATGCATTGCCCTCAGGAAGAAGCTTTTGTGTTTGGAAGGAGATATTTGGGGTGGGTTTGCCTGCACTGTGGCTTGTGTTGCCTTGGGCTCCGGTGGCAGCGACCGTTTCCCAAAGGAGCACAGCCGTGTCCCACACATGGCTGCGGGCAGATCCCTTCCCTCTGCCTCCTCCTCGACTCCTACCTGCCCACGGTAATGCCGGTGTCCTGGTGGCAGCTCCYGAGCGATGCTATCCTGCACGGGGCAGGCTGACAGGCTGGGTAAGGAGCCTCAGAAGGGGGAGYGGGAGCTGTGGCACCCGGTGCTGTCCTCCCTCGCGGGACAGGACTCGGCTCCCGAGGCCTGTGTCCAGCCCGGCGAGTGGGCTGCGCTGGGGTGGGATTTAGGCACGAGGCGCTCCGCTCGCCCCCCGCTGTTCCCTTGCCCTGCCCTCCGGAGCGCCCGCGGTGCCCGTGGCTCCGCTGGGAAGGTCCCGCTGGCAGCGCCCGCGTGGGCTGGAGCCCCTGCAGCWGCTGCCTGATGAAGGGCGGCACAGAGCGCTCCCCTGTCC
Organism: Eudromia elegans; assembly: GCA_003342815.1. Lineage (NCBI taxonomy): Eukaryota > Metazoa > Chordata > Aves > Tinamiformes > Tinamidae > Eudromia > Eudromia elegans. Next base: position 1,847,739 of record PTEX01000004.1, on the reverse strand, counting down.
GCCTCCCGCAGCTCCCCAGCCGGCAGAGCCGCCTTGGGGAGCAGAGAGACCTTCTGTTGTCTTTTCCCATGTTTTCGGAGACCGCGGTGTCCGTTACCTTCTTGGCATTTGTGAAGCATACCTTGTGACTTGCAGTGACAGCCGCAGTCTGTCCCTGGACCGTGACATGGCTGCTCTTGGTTTACATATGGGTTGCCACGAGGGAACTTTTTCCATAGAGACCGGGGCCCTTTTGTTCACACAGGCCTTAAAATCCTCATCTGTTTGAGCACATTTATTTCACTGGAAGTAGAAAAAGAATCTGCCTGTAGGTGGCTGGTGTCCTACCACCCTCCCAGCCTGGCTGAGAGAGGCCTTTTCTTGGCTTTGGGGCCAAACAAAAGCTGTTCTTGCGCGTTTGTGTCTGTCTGAACATAATGTGTGATGGTGATGGAGTTAGGTGATAAGTTCTTCCAGGAGGAGTGGAGAAGCTCAGGCACTTCCCTGGGGACAGTTGCTTTGATGGCCCTCAATCATATTTAGCAGGGGGTGGAAGCTGTCTTCAGGTGCACATATTACTAATTAATTACTAATTAAAGTGTTGGGGCTCCTCTGGGGGCTGAAAGCAGCCTTCAGCCTCCCAGCTGCAGAGTGGAGCCTGGTAATGGTGTCAGGCCTGCGGGGCCTGAGGGCAGAGGGAGGCCCCTGACTCCCCCGTCCAGAAGGGGCATGTGCAGGAGGGCTGTAGTCCAAAGCACTCAGCCAGGAGAACAAACTCAGGATGGCCGTTAGCTCAGAAATACTGCTTTCCTGACCATATGTGCACGTGTGTGTGCGCTAGAGAGATAAACACACCTCTGCATTGCTTGCTCTTTGGATGCTACATGTAAGGTTGGACACTTTTGTAGAATTCATGCTCACCTAACGGTGCCTTTTTGAGGGTTAGGGAGAGCTGAGCGCCCTGGTGCTGCTTCTGGTGAGGAGGAGGCAGAGTGCACAGCGGGGTAGTTGCTCCCTTCAGGCCAAGACAAAGCAACTGTCACCCAAGCTCTGCTTATGAGGTCCCAGTGACCTGGATGGTCTGTGGTGTCTGCCTTTGCTGTGGGAGACTGAGGAGGTGGCACTTATTGGGGCGCAAAGCGGGTGCCGCTCTCTTGCTTGCTGCTGCTCGGAGCAGAGCAGCCTGCTCTGGGGCATAGCTCAAAGGGGAGAGGAGGCCGTTTGGAAACCACTTGGAGTAAGAAATGGGAGACTTCGCTCTCAGTCCCTCTTCCCTTGCTGTGACCCTGACTCGGTGAGGTCCCTGAGCAGCCTCAGTGACCACGGGGGACCTCCCTGCCCCTTTGCCATGTGCGAGCCACCCAGTCCCTCCATCCTGCCCAGACAGCCCTGGGTCCCAGGGGTCTGTAGCCCCAGCCGTGGCCTTAGGGGACCCCTGCAGCCTGCGTCTCCCTGCCTTGCACTGCACCCGGGCTGTGCCTGGCCCGGCTGGTCCTTCACCACGAACAGCCTTGATTTCAGCATTATCAAAGTACAAGGGAGAGCAATGCAGGGTGAGCGTCGGGCCCTGCCGTACAGCCTGATGAGCTGGTGTTTGCTCAGCGCGGTGTGAGGGGCTGAGCGTCGCTGTAGTGGAAGCACAGGGCGCATGCAGCGGGATGCTGGAATGTAAAACACACACAGGTTAAAGCCTGGCTGCAGTGGCAGCTTGCTCAGATGTGGGGTGCAAGGGGCTAGCGTGAGGGTGAATAAGCTCAACTGTGGTTATTCCCTCCTGATTGTTGTGGGCTCACTCCAGCATCTGCTTGCTCACGTGGAGGAGGAGCTGGAGAAGAGCTGCTCTATGCACAGAATTGTCCCTGTGGTGGCCCAAATAGACCTCTGTGCATGTAGAGCTTGTGGTAAATACTCTTTGTTCTTGATTACTTGCGGTCTTCCAAGATTAGGCTGTATTCTCATGCTGAGAAGCATTGCAAAGAGCGAATGCTGACCAGCCTGGTCCACAGTCTCCATCCAGGAGAGATGGGTTTGTGCAGGCGGCTGCCAGATTGCAGAGGAGGTCTACAAATAGTCATGCAAAGGCCCCTGCTAGGAGGCTGCGTGCTGGGAACAGCTCTCAGATCTTGCCATCCAAGCATCTCGCAGGTAGAACTTTGTCATAGTGCTGAAACCCGGTCACATGTGGATGCACATGGTAGTACCGAAAGGGCAGGGAGCTGGGAGCTGTTCAGCAGCGGTTGCCGGGGGATGTGGCGAGGGAGGATTTTGCCCTGAAGTGCTGTGTTGGCTTAAGGTGAGTCTCAGGCCTCTTCTCCTGGGGCAGGGTGACCCTGCTCAGGTTGTGCTAAATGCAGTGGCAAGCTGCCACTCCTGAGAGCAGAAAAAGAGCACTTGGCTCCCCGAAACGGGGCCGCAACCTCTCCCTCGTCATGGGTCCAGTCCGTGTCACCCCTTGCCTCTTGATTGGTGTGACTGAACTCGTCTTCGAACATGTCTTTTGTACCACTTAGCAATCATCAGCTGCTTGTCTCCGAATCTCCTTCACTCAGGATATTGCTGCCTATAGGCTGGGTTGCTGCCCGTGGGCTGTTCTTGTTTGGGTATGCCTGTTTTTGAGGTGGGCTTGGGAGCAGGACTGGTGTATGTGCTCTGTGAACTTGTTTGCTGTCCTGCTGGTGGGAGGATGCAGTGCCTTCTGCTGCTGAAGTTGTCTGTGCCATGAGCTTAGCAGACTGTTGTCTTGGCATCTATAACGTGTCCGTCAGCTTTACTGCTGGGGATAGTATCCCTGGGAATGGTGTCCCTAAAACAGACTGTGCTTTTAACTCTTTGTTGTGCCTCCCTTATTTCTCCACCCATTTCCATTCATGCACAACGGATTTATGCCAATATTTCTGTTACAAATCTGTGCATCCAGTGTGTCAGCTCCCCTTTGGGGTCTGGCTTAGCTCTCAGTGGGTCTGTGTGGTCCCAGCTCAGCCAAGCAGCAGCCTCTGGTGCTTCTCCTCTTGTGGTCCTGCCCTGGGAGAGCCCTGCAGCCCGCAAGCCTCAGGAGTTGAGTGGCCATTGCAGGAGGCATTTGCCATTGCTATGGCTTGTCATTGTAAGACAGCCCAGTGTGGGCTTTTTCCTCTGAAAAAAAAAGTCAACACTACAGGAACATCCCTAATCCAGGTCCTGGTCTGCTGCTTGAGAGCAGAAAAACATGTCTCCRCACCAATGCAAAGAGGAGGGTTGTGCCTGTGATGGGAGTGTCAGGCTATGCTGGGAACTCTGGGCAGCGGAAGGTGGTCGGGGTATGTCATGTATCCTCCTTGCTTGCCTTCTTAGGTCTGTTAAATAGGAGCAAGAAAGAGAGACCTCTTCCCCCACCAAGAGTCCGTGGAAGTCCTTGAGCGACTCATAGGCGCGATGGCTGGAATATGGCTGTGGGTACTGATATCCTCTTGTCTGAGGTCTCAGCCTGATGGGAGGCTTGCACACATGAACACAAGAAAGCAACAGGGTCAGAGAGAGGACATGGAAGAGAAATGTAAAATAGGTTTATTTGAGAAAGTTGGGGCGCTGACTCTGGGCTGTTTTTTCCTGAACAGCCTTGAGGCCTGGTGTGATTGGAGGCCATGCAAATGTTGGGAGGAGAGGAGAGAAGAGAGACAGCTCATCTTAGCAATTCCCAAAGAGACTCCTGCAAGAACAACAGAGGTAGGGTGGGACTCTGACTAGTGGATGTCTGGCTGATGCCCAGTGAAATATGAATTTATTTTGGAAATATAGGCAGGCTATGTAGGCCTGGTGACAGGGCTTGACAAGGCAGTGTGGGAGAATGCACAGGAAATTTCTCTGCATCAGTGAGCTAAAGCTTGTCAATGAAATGTTTCTGGGTAAAAGCTGTCCCTGGTGGGCTCCTGGCTGAGTAGTGCTGGGCATGAGGAGTTTGCCCTGCAGGGATCTCTCCCTGTGCAGCGGCTCTCTGGCCCATGTCCTCAGGGTTGGAGCTCAGAGCATGTCAGCCGACACTGCACATGCTGATGGCTTGCAGCAAGGAGGCTATGGACACCTGCACGGCAGCCTGCTTTGGCAGGAGCGTTGTCAACGGGCTGGTGCCAGCCTGTGCCTCCATGGCAGCTGGGCACAGAGGGTTTCCAAAGGGGAGGGACATGGAGCCACCAGCTGCAGCCCACTAGGAGCATGCTTGGCTCAGAGCAATGCAATGAGCTGCAGCTGGGGGCCTGCCCTGCAGAGCCACGCTGCAGAGCAGCGTGCCCAGAGGTGCTCCCCACACCAGCTGGTTCTCCATTCTGGTTCCTGACAGGCCCCAGGGAGTGCCCAGCTTATAAGACTTCCAGAAAAGATTATGCTAAAATCAAAAGGTCCCAGCAAATAGGTGTGGTGGTTTCTGCCCCATGGGTTAGTGGTGAGCAGGGGGCTGCCGTGAGACCAGGTGGTGTGAGGCTGGGAGATGTCCTAATCCATGTACTTCTTGAGAGAAGCCAGTTTGAGTAGGAAACGCTGTGTGTCAGTGGTGGGAGAAGAGCGTGTTCCCACTAAGACCGGGAAGAAAGGACCAAGAAGGTGCTGGATAAAACTGCTCCAACCAGAGGCAGAGGGCTGGCCTGAGGGATGGCCCCTAACAATGGGGGAGCACACCAGTCTAATGTAGAAGAGGAGAAGAGGTCCTATGATCTGGGTGGAAACGAGGGGAGGAGAGCAGCTCCAGGGTCTGCCCTCTCCTACACACACACACACTGATGTTGGAGGTAGGATTGTTTCCCAGAGGATACTCCTACACTACACAGTCTGTCTGCCTTTCGGACCTAGAGCCATTGCTCTAAAAGGGAAGGGTAGATGGAGAATTGGTGAGGAAGACCTTGGACCCACATGGAGTTTTGGCGGGCAGTGTTTGTGTTTCTGCCCTTCTGTGCTTATCCCTCTTGGAGCTGGACGCAGCCTGTGGCCCGCCTGTTATCTCCATCACCAAGCAACAGTGGCAGAGAGGTCGCTGTGTCCTTGGGTGCCAAAACTGCCTCTGTCACGTTTTCACTGAGCTCAGTGCAGCATATTGATGAGCCTTTTCCCAGCCTGAGGTCAGTGCTCCCTCCTGGCTGTGGTGCTGAGTCAGTGGCAGTCGTCTGGATTTCTCAGCCTCCCCCACTGGTCTCCACAGCACCCATGGTGGGTGCTGGAGATTCGCTGCCTTCTCAGYACATCGAGGTGTTAACTTGATCACTCGTTACATCTGTCCTCACTTTGCTCTCCTGCAGCCTAGTGTATCTCTCTGAGGAAGGAAGAAAGGTGGAAGAGTTTGTCCCATAGCAAGGCGGCTTGGTTTCTAGCAGATCCAATGCCCATTTTCTACCCCTGATTTCTCTGCTGGCTTTTTGTGACCATGGGCAGCTCATTCAATAGACCCATGCCTCAACTGCGCAATCTGCAGACAGAAATGAGCAATGCTTTTCCTGCTGGGATGGCCAAGGCTGAGTGAGTCCCGGCGTGTGAGAAAGCCTGGGTTAGTCATCTGGGACTTTGTTGTGGTGTTTTCTGTGAATATCTTAGCAAATGAGTTTGCTGGCAGGGTGCTTAAGGGAAAGACAAATTTTTAAAATGCATTCACATAAAAGAAATGTCTTATTTTTTAATTGGAAATCTGATTCTCTGGATTAGCGCCCACCCAACCAGAGAGGAGAAGCATATGTTGGTATATAAGTAAAACAGGGCTCAGAATATTCAAGACAAACCTGTCACACTGGGAAAGATTCTTAGAAATTATCCAGTAAATCACGCAGAATGATAAACCTCATAAATTCACTGTCCATTCACAGCCATTGCAAGCATGAGAGATAAAGACAGCCTTTCCATATTACTCTGCACATTTCCTGATCCTAACATAATGCCTTTCCTTTCAGACCTTGACTGGGTAGGGTTGACGGTTGTATTTTCTGTGTGTATGTTATTGCTTCATTTTCCTCGATGCAGTCCTACCATTACTGTGTTTCTTCTGTCACTGTTACTACTTCAGGGCAGCATCTGGCACAGAGACTCCTGTCTTGGGCTGGCATGTGGCAGTGCTGTCTCCTCCCCAGCTAATGGGAAATGCTTGCAACATCTTCTGGATGAGAGTTCACCTGCCCAGCCCTGTTATTCACATCATTACTACCTTTCTACTACTTAAAATAGAGAAAAGAACAGTGAGGGGAAGAGCTGTACTCAGAATGACACCGCCAGTGATGTAGACTGGAATAGAAACAGATCTAGTGATTCTGTCTTTTTCTTGCTTGGACCTTGAAGATAAAGTTGCAGAGTGCTGTTACCAGGGTATTTCAAAATGCTGCATTATCTCATAAGCTCGATGTGAAAAAATAGTGTGAGGGTTTTGACAGTAACCTTACATCTGACCCACAGGGTCCATGTGTTTCTCTGTATATGTATCACTACAAAATACTGTATTATATCTCCTCCATTTGAAGGAAACTTGAGCACGTCCTACAGGACTGAGATCAAGCTGTTACTGGAGTGCATGAGCAGAAATTCTTCTTGCCTTTTTTTTTTTTTTTTTGCTACACGAGCTGTTCCTGGAACATTTACATATTTGCTTATCTGGTTGTTCTCACTGGTTATTTTTAATGATAGCACTGCTGTTATGTAATTTGAATAAGCTTCTATATGATCAGCACTAAAAAAGGTGAGATTAGCTGAAACAAATGATCTGGGAAGGTGCTGCTTGGGTATCTGGAGATGGATCTCTTATCCATGGGTATCTTGGATACCTGGGGCTCTGGACAAAGGCAGGAGAATGAGCTTGAGGTTGGCTTTGGAGGCACTGCGAGTTGCTGTAGGGGCTGTGCTGTGGGACTGTGTGGTGTGGCAGCTCCTTTGGGCAGTGGAGTTGGAATTACCTGCAAGAGAGGGGAAGAAGATAAACCTCTGACTTCAGGTCTCTTCTGTCACTAAAATTCCTTTGTGCAGTGAGATTGTCATTGAAAAAGTGGTGTTCGGTGTGGTAGGGGAGAGCTGGGAGTTGGCTGGACTGGGTGGGTGAAGGTCTGCACTGATTTGCATGTGCCCAGGAGAGCAGGGTCATCAGCAGCATCTGCATGAGGAACCCATTGGTTTTTGTCCGCTGGGAGAAAAATACAGTCTGCTACCAAGGAGAGGGGGCAGCAACAAGGACTTGACAGGAAAAGACACGGATCCCTGTGGTGCTCACTCCCTGCCGTGCCGTGATGCTCCTCCTAGGACCGTGAACACTGTGACTAGGGACCTTAACCCTGGGCACTGGAGTAGTGGCAAAGAAGGGACTTGGTGGTTGCTAGGAGTCCCTGTGTTTATTTGCTGAAGGTCCAACAGCTCCCTCGGTCACAGACACAATCTCCATGTTAACAAAAAGGCAGTGAATTATTTAGCAGCTGAAAGTGACAGATGGTGATGGCTCTGCTGTTTACATGAGCAGGGGGGGGAGGAAGACGTGCACACAAGGAAGAGCAGATTGAGAGCATCTCTGTCGGAGGGGGCTGGCCCTGGCCAGAGGCCCTGGCAGCCCGGGAGGTTTCACAGTGAGCAGGAGGCAGCTGGGTTGGATGAGGAGGGCTGCAGCTTGTCGCAGTGGCCCTTACACCTGCTTCCCACAGGACTCCCCTTGCTGGAGCTCCCTTTTCAGAAGTTGCTGTTGCATCTGGGCCACACTGGCCCTCAAAGCTTGAGATTTCCCTACCCTGGTCAGGATGCAAGCTGTGACTAGAGGACACTACAGGGAGCCTTTTCCAGCCCACTCTTTACTGCACACATGACACCAGAGATGGTACTTCAGCCTTGACCCTGCTGGCATGCCAGCCAGGGGCAGGGATCGGCCTAACCCAGTGGCAGTTTGTCCTTTGGGAGCTGCCCTGCCAGCCGTTCTCGTTCGGGCTAGGATGTCACCAGACCCCATAGACCAGTCAAATCAAGGCAAACGTGGCTGGATAACCTGCAAGGAGAAGTAAAAATGTTGCTAGTGGCAAGATCTGTAGCAGAGGCTCAATCCAGTGCCCTGAGTGACAACGTACCACATATACATTAAAAGTGGCTGCTGTGGGTCTACGTGTCCCGGAGGTCCTGATGCCTGTAGTTCATCAGTTTCTAACATCTCTTTAAGGCATCTGTGCACGTAGCCAGATACCATTCTAAATCTGAAGCAGGAAGAGCCTCAGACGTGGATGAGCCATAGCCTTAGTCCAAGCTCCCTTGACAACTCTATGGCTTCCAGTGAAGGTTTTTCTCTAGGCTGGAATTTAGGCTTGAGAAGAATTAGCAAGTCTCTGTCTTTAATTTGTAAATAGTAGGCACCAAGACTAGTTCTTCAAGCCCAAGCTCTTAAGATATCCTTAGGAATCCATGATGTCCACAAAGTGCATTTGTCAAAGTGCATTTTTGTCGACTTTCTGTTTGAAAATCTCCCTCTTTCTCTATCTTTCCTTGCCCTGGAGGTAGAGGGTGAAGGCAGTCAGTATTTTAAGCCTGAATCTGTGCACCCCAGCACCCACTTCCTACCTGCTCTGCTTAGCAGACGAGGGGCATGTCCTTCTCCTCAAGAACTTTGAGAGAGGACCATAATACCCACAAGCAAGAGACTGCCGATAATAGTGCACGTGAAGCCGTGTGCTAATGTAGTCTCCCATATGTCACACCAACACAGCAGAAGTAAATGCTTCCCGACAGAAGCAAATCCATGAAGATCTGAAGATCCCCTTTCTAGGCTGAGGCATTTTGTGTGCATTCTTGCTGTGCTACCCAAGGGTCTCAGTCAGGTTTCCTTTGGTGTTCCAGCAGAACTGATCCAGTTTGGTCTTGATGGGAAAAAACACCATCTGTACTTGGCATGTCCAAGCCGCTGAGGTCTTCGTATCCTCCTTCACTACTGAGTCAGTCTGTGGCTCCTCCTTCTCTTCGTCTGTCCTGTCTGTGTGGATTATGAGCATCTTGCAACAGAGATCAGCTTTTGCTAGGTGACTGCAGAGGGCACCGTGGGCACCTGTTTGTGTCTGGAGTATAGATTTAAAAAGAGAGCTGAATGAATGCCCGGTTGCTTGAATACAGCCAGTCACAGGAGTCCGTGTTAATGGGCATGGAGATGTTTCTTGTGGTTTTTGCACAGGCTGTGGTCACAACATTGTGGCTGCAGTGCATGGCACTCGTGTAACAGGCTTTAGACATGGTCTCAAAGCAGCAAGGGTGTCTAGAGCATGAAGGAGACTTGAAAAGGCTCATTTTGTGTCAGCATGGAGGGCTGCCACCTTGAGGAGAGTCACAGCATCCAAGCAGAAATCCCAGGGCAAACAAAGGAAGCGTTCAAGGGCACCAGGGAGAAAGGGATGAAATTGTAGAAAGTGAAGTGCAAGAAAGCATTTCCTTTCTCTGAGATCTGTAGGCCATGCTATCAGCACTCAGCAAAGTAGGGAGAGCCTTGACGTTTAGGATTTCGAGAAGCTGATTTGCAAAGACTTCAGCGTGTCCTGGAAGTATCGGTCCTACTGTCAGGAAGATAGAAGTGATGTCCCATGACTTTCACATCGTGCCAGCTGTGATGCTAGGGGAAGAGGGGGCTGCTGATTGCACACAATCACACAAACAGCAGCTTTCTGGATGAGGGGAACAAAGCAAGTGCAGCCCCAGCAGCCCTCCTGCTCATGTCATCACTGCTCTTATTAACAGAAGTTCCAGCAAATGTTCCTTGCTCCTGTCTGCTGATTGCACCAGGGTGGCTGTGATTCAACACAACCTCCAGGAATGAGAAGAGGAGGTGGTGCAAGACCTGTCTCAGGTATGGTGGAAACAACCAAATAGCATGGGGCTGAAGCGGGTGGGGAAAGTGATGGAAGTATCTGTGACATTTCTTCAGCCCTTTTCTTCTCCTGCCCTTTGTCCCATAGCCCTTTCTTGGGAAAAGGGAAGCTGGACAAGGTGGGAGTGTGGGGTGTGCGCAATTAGTTCTGATCACTCTGACATTTCTGCTTTCTTGCTTGTGCAAGACCATAAGCCAGCTCCAGACCCTCCCCAGTCTTAGCAAGCAGCTCTGTCAGGGACCTGCAGGAGCTAGAGCCCCCTTTCCAGGAAAAGCTCTTCCATCTTCACCCCAGCCTTTCTGTTGCAGGCTGAGACCCACTGCAGCACCAATGGACAGCGTGTACTCGGTAGCGCCAGCACCGGGTGGTGCCAGCCCCACCTCGCTGGATGTGCTCGGCTTCCTGGACACCCTGGCAAACAGCACAGAGGAGCAATGCTTCAGCGCCCGCTCCCGCAGCACTGTCCTGCAAGGCCTGCCCTTCGGTGGCGTGCCCACTGTGCTCGCCATCAACTTCATCCTCTGGCTGGTGAGTGGGGCTGGAAGGGTGCCCTGTCTGTGGCTTCCATGGGGAAAATGAGGCTTCRGGGCTGGAAATGGCCTCCTTGACCAGCAAGCATAGTCCCCATCCCCAGACTCTTAAGAGGAGACAGCCCTGAGTGTGTTTGAGTAGTGGCTGTGTCATGAATGAAACCCTCTTGATACTTCTGTCTGTTAATTGAAGGCAGTGCTCCAGTTGGGAAGAAAGTGGCCGAAAGGTGTTGTGACCCCTTTGTGTCCTGCTACCAAGCTTGGTTTGCTCAAAGTAGCCATTTAGACCTGCCTTCTGATTCTGTAGGATGGCCGTTGCTATGGTGGGATTTGGTGTTTGAGTCTAGTAAATCCCTCTCACGGGTGCAGTGCAGCAGTGCTCTGTGTTTCTTGCTCAGAACCCTGTGACGTGGGGCAGCGGAGAAGGGACTGAGCCACTCATGCACACAGGAGCACCCACTGCTCATCCCACCAACAATGCCTGACCAGGAGGGAAAGAGAGGACTTAGTTTTGGGCTGTAGCTAAGGTTGTGTGCAGATGTGGCATCCCCGGGGAGAGGGTTGCTGTGAGCACATAGGCCGTGTGTGTGCCGGGGTGGCCTGTGTTTGGGACTGTGTAAGTGATCATACAGCATAGGGAGGCAGCAGCTTTGCCCACACTGTGGGGGTTGTAACCTTAGGGGTCGCTGCCCTGTACTTGCAGGGGTCTCGTGGTACAGGTATGTACAGATGTGTGGGGTCCCCTGCACTGTGTCTGTGTTGCCATCCTCCAGCAGCTGTGGTGAGCTCGTGGAGCAGGAGGAGGTTAGCTTGAGAGGCAAAATTTGTGTGTACTTGGGCCCAGCAACAGGAAGACAGGAGGGATGTGGTGGGGTCCCACAGCAAGACCCTTCACCTTTCCTTTTTACTCTTGTTGCAGCTTCTCCTTCTGGTCTTCTCCTGCCTTCGGAAAGCAGCTTGGGACTATGGCCGCCTGGCACTGCTGATGGACAACGATAGGTGAGAAAGGCGTGAGGACACCCATGAATAGACTTGGACTTGGGCTCTGGGTTGAAGTCTGGAAATGGATGAGCAAGGTTTTAGTTCACTGAGAAGATCAAAGGGGCAGTCAAAATTCAAAATGCAAAATCTTGTTAAGATTCCTTTGTTGTAATGGTGTTCAAGAGGGCTGAAAACAGTGGAATGTAGAAGACAGTTCATTGGGCCCTTGTCCTTAAGCTAAGGCAATTCTCCTCAGGCAACTGTGCTACAGATCCCAGCTGTCTGTCAGTGTGGGGTGTCCTCCCTCCAGGCACTGGGTGGATGCAGGCTCCAGCGCAGGTGTTTGTGGGGATGGACAGGCATTTCCCAGAGGATGTGGAGGGCTGAGGGTGCCCTTCTTGTGTGCTTCAAACAGTCCTGCCTCCCAGGGCAGGCTTCCTCCTGAGCAGCCTGTGTGTTCACTCATCAAACCTGATAACTTCAAACCCAAACATGTCTTCCTCCCACTGAGCCTGTTGTGCACAAAACCTATTTCAGCCTGCTGATTTCCCAGGAAACGTTCAAGGAAGGCAGGGAGGGTCCAAGTTCYTTTTCCAAGGGTGTTCTTTCTCACCTTACTGTTTCTTCTCTCATACCTCATCCCCTCCTTTCTCCTGCTCCTTTCGAAGTTTGACATCACTTTTCTACGGTGAGCAAAGTGAGAAAGAGAAGTCCCCATCTGAGAACAGCCCACTGGACACGGACAACAAGGATGTGGTGAGTACCCACAGGATGTGGTGAGGAAACCAGCTCTGTCCTGTCCAAGGAGATGCTGTTATTCAGAGGAACCTCAGTTCAGAAGTTAACAGTGAGATGTTAAACTCTCTGACACCATGTTTCCTGTTTGACACTCATTAGCAGCAGGCCTGGGAGCTGCTCTTTGTGTGCCAGAAAAAGCTGAAGGGTGTTTTGGTCCTCGTTTGTCTTGGTCTAACTTAGCTCTGCCAGCTTACATGTAAAGTACAGTCAGACAGGAGGGGGAAAAAGTGATTTTTGAGGAGAAATTTGTAGAGGTATAAAAAAATGCTATTTTTTTTCTTCACACTCATCAGAAACAGGAAACCTGCAAGAGAATTGATAGGATCAGTACATGTTTAAGGTAGGGAAAGGTTCCTTGAGAATGTATGTAGCAGGAAATCTAAACTAAGTTTGTGTCTATATTGAGACACATATATATTGAGGCTTGAGACACATATATTGAGGCTTGAAGAAGTTCCCACAGGGGAGCCCTTCTGTGTTTGGGTGGATGTTCTGGAGGATCTCTCTGGAAGTGGGGCTGGAGGAATAAGGCTGTAGGAAACACAACCTAATGAATTACTATTACTAGAACAAATTTTCAAGAGTGGTATTGACCCAAGAGTTCCCACTGACCTCTGAGATGAATAGCTGAACTGTTCACTGTAGTACATAATCTCTCTCACGAAACTGGAAGTCCTAGAGAGCTGGAAATCGCCTAATGCAATGCTGTTTTGTTTTTCAAGAAGATTTCTGGTAAAACGGAGGAAATTACAGACTAGTGAGCTTGATGTCCATACAGAGAAATGGAGAAATTTTTAGAAATTGTTTTGCACAGAACTACTGAGCGTGACGTATGAGGAGAGTCAGCCTGGCATTCTTGACAGGCAGTCAGGCCGTAGAGCTACAGGGAGCCAGCCAGGCACATGGAACAGGAGGAGATTTGGTGGAGTCTGTTTGGATTTCCTAAGTCTCCTGCTGCAGTTGTTCAAAAGAAGCTCAGCTGTGGAGTAGGAAAGGTCATGGAATGGAGAGAGTCGGGGAATGAAGAGGAGGAATAAGCCATTAACATTCATGGGGCAAGGGTCCCCCGGGGATCTGCCTGGAGCTTTCCTTTTCAGAGGGTTCATAAATTAGTTGGAAGGGGACAGGGTGGGGGGGCAGAGTGTACTGATGTACTAGCTGTGATGGAGATGACTGCAGAAGGGCTCTGAGCTCAAATGAGCTAAATGAAATTAAGTATAGAGGGAAAAACACAAATACTACAGGCAGTGTCAGGTTCAGAGCTATTACTAGTGAAGAACATCTTGGTGTTGTCCTGTACTGATCTTTGGCTGGTTCAGTGGTCAGTTGTGGTCAAAAAAAAAAAAAAAAAAAAAAAAAAAAAGAACTTTGAGCAAAGACCCCGAGAAGACAATTTATGGATCCTTGGCACAAATATCACCATGTTTTCTGTTCTTTTATAGCATCTGCTTTTGGCCACTCTTGCAGCTCAGCCCCTGCAGGTGTCCCTGCAGAGCCCTGTGCTCACTCTCTGTCTGGACAAGAGCAGAGCATGGCTCAGCCCCCAAGCCCAGTGTTACGTGGGGAGGTTGGGGTAGTCACCCCCAGCTCATCCTGATTCTCTTCCTTTCCAGGGATTCTGCTCCTGGCTAATTTCTATCTACCAAATGAAGTAAGTAGTTGCCTCTGGTGTTCCCTTTGCTGGTGATACCCAGCACTGCCCATCCCCAGGTAGCTGGTGCCCACAGGTGTTCACTGGCTGTGGAGCCACCCAACACTCAGCGCCACTGAGTGAGCTCCCATGGGGACCAGCAATGAGGGAGAGCAGAGCCAGCCCTCCTAAAACACCCCAGCAGTGAGAGGGATCAGAGGGCTCCTCTCTGCGCGTTCTCTGTAGCTCTGCTGTGCCCAGGCTCATGTCCCAAAAGAAAGGTCTTTAAGCTCTTCTCGTAGGAGCAAGTCCTGTGATGGGCTGGCAGTCTGAAGGCTGTTTCCTCCCCATTTCCTTTGTGCCTGAATCCTCTATGCCACAAGCAAGATCCCATGAGTTTCTGTGGCTTTTGCAATGCTGGAGCAGCCAGCATCCCGGGGTTGGGAGGAGGTGGTGGTGGCAGAGGAGGGCAGGCAGCACCACCAGCACTAATGTGGACCCACCTCTCTTCCTCAGGGATGAGGAGATTCAGAGTAAATGTGGGATCGATGCCACCACATACCTCTCCTTCCAGCGGCATCTCCTGGTCCTGCTCATGCTGGTCTGTGTGCTCTCCGTGGCTGTTATCCTGCCCGTCAACTTTTCAGGGGACCTCCTAGGTAGGTGCTTGCCCAGACTAGGGGTGATTCAGGAGCATGGCACAAGCAACCCCAGCCTCAGGGTGAGCAGCGTGTGCTGCGCTGCAGGGACAGAGGGCAGAACAGGGCTGTTGTGAGCCAACACTTGAGCAGAATTAAGGTCTCTGGAGGGATGATCCTGCACAGGCTGTGCTGAGAACTAGCCCCATAGACAGGGAGCAGGCTCAGTTGTGGGGCAAAAGAAATGAAAGAGGCTGAAGAACTTCAGGGATGGCAGGGGCTTGGCAAGGAGCTGGGAGACGAGTGGAGACAAGAGAGGAAAGAAGAGGCCCCATGGCAGTTTCCCTGGGAGCACAGGCTGCACGGGAGTCTTGTAACCTCCCTGCTGCTTCTCTTCTCTTGCAGGAAACAATCCCACCCACTTTGGGCGGACAACCATCGCCAACATCCCGACACAGTACGTGGCTCCCATGTCTTGGGGGACTGTGTGTGCTGCTGCTGCTGTGTTTAGCACTGCTGGGAGCGCCAAGGCATCGCACTCAGCATAGCCCCTTGACCATGCCAGGGACTGGTCCATGTGAGCAGCACGCTACTCGCAGTTGTCCGTGTGTCTGTTTGCACTGCGCACAAGCACGGTCGTCGTAGCCGGCACGCTTGCACTGCTTGCTGCACCCCTACTACCAGCAAAGGCTGCATCAGGAGTAGCCTGGGCAGCCTCATTTCTACAGGATCTCAGCTAGCACCGTGGAAGCAGCACCTTCAGTCCCCTGAGGAAGGTGTCCTGATCCTTGCAAGGGCTGGGAGGGCTGGGCAGTGGTGTGTAGGGTGCAGAGCTGGTCTGTGTGACATGTGTCCCCTGCATGGGTAGCTGATCCTGCCTTTCTTTCCTGCAGGGACCGTCTCCTGTGGCTTCACAGTATCTTTGCCCTCATCTATTTCATCCTCACCATTCTCTGCATGGCTCATCACTCCGTCCATCTCGAATACAGAGAGAATGAGAAGGTGAGCAACTCCTCCACTCTGCCAGCCGTCAGCTCTGCCTTTCTCAGCATGGACAGACAGCTCTGCATGCTTTACAGAAAGGATGGTCCTAATGTACAAGGAGAGCTTTACTAACAGTTTGGCACTGGGCAGGCAGGGAAAGATTAGGTGGATTTCCTCAAGTTTCTGGAGAAAGCCTCGCAGTCCAAAGGCAAAACTGTTTCTTATCACTGCCCTGTTGCTGAGGTTAAAACTTTGCTGTGTCCTGCTCTCTGAGAGGCTGTAACGTTCAGCCATGCTTCTGGAATGCTCTGCATGGACTCAGACTCCACACTGGCAGCCAGCGCTCCTGGTAGGTGGGGAATGAGGGATCATGCTATGAGGGATTCCTATCTCTGTTACCATATGAGAGTAGAATTGTCCTGAGTCTCATCTCTTCCACTTGTGCACATCCCTTCCTCATCCATATGGTGGAAGCAGTGACCCTGGCCACAATGCAGGCGAGCAGGACTGCAGTGAGATGTCCAGTAGACCATCTGCCCCCATCCATCACCGATCCTCCTTCGCCTTCCTGCAGGTTGCCCGGACACTGATGGTCACCCGGATTCCCAAGGAGATAACAGACCCTTCCCTGATCATCAAGCATTTCCAGTGAGTAGCACCATATGCCATCTCCCCTCGGCAGGCAGCTCGTGCTCACCCTGTGCTGAGGGCAGGCAACACGCCACAGCCTTACAGGCAACTGGCTCCACGCTGGTGCAGAGAGGGCAGCTGGTTCTTCTCATGCTGCCTACCCGGGGTCTTAGCAGGGTTGGTGGACCCTGCCAGTCCAGCCTGCCCTGCTGGGGGCTGCCAGGGGGCTGGCAGTGAGCTCCTGGGCTCTGGGAAGGGGAGGCTGTCCACGTCCCGCAGGTCCCACTGTCACTGTGTCACCATGCCTGCAGTGAGGCCTACCCCAGCTGCACCGTCACCAACGTCCAGTTCTGCTTCGACGTGCGCAAGCTGATGAAGCTGGATGCAGAGAGGTGAGTGTCCCGGGGCTCTGCCCACAGCTCTGCCCTTCTCGTGCCCTGGTGAGCCGTGCTGTTCACAGCTGGTGGGCAGGTTTCCTTTCCCATGGCTTTGCTGGCAGCGCTCGGGCAACGTGCAGGAGCCAGCAAAGCAGTGCCGCCGGCTCGGAGGGAGCCTGCCTGTCGTGGCGGGACAGCTGGCTCAGGCCATAGCGGTCCTGAGCTGGCGGTGAGCCTGTGGGAGTCTGAGATTGCTTCTGCCCAACCGCTTCAGGGAGCTACTCTGTCTTCCTTGGTGAGGATGGAGGGGAATTCCCTGAAAAAACATCCTCTCTGGCCCTGTTCCTGGCAGGCGCAAGGCAATGAAGGGACGACTTTACTTCACCACCAAGGCACAGAAAGAAGGGAAGATCATGATCAAAACTCACCCTTGTGCCCGCATCTTCTGCTGTCGCATCTGTGGCTTTGAGCAGGTAGGGGGGAAGCGGCAGGGCTGGAGACAGCACCTCTCTTGGCAGAGAGGCCAAGGGCTGCTTCATGACAGGAGAGCCTCCCCAGGAGCTTTCCTTTCACCTGCCACACTGGTTGCTGATGGGCTGCTCAGAAATCTCCTTCTTGCCATGAATAGCAAAGTTGAGGAATCTCTAGAGCCCTTTGCAGGCATCAGGAGACCCGGGAGTAACTTCTCCCCAGCACTGTCCTTTGAGGTCTTGATGGGTACTGAAAAGCCCTCAGCTTCCCATTGCAGCCCAGACTACTGCCTTCGTGACACAGCTTCTGCCCCTCTTTTGCAAGCAGTATCTGCTGGAGAAGCTGGTGTGAAATGCGGCAGCTTGCACGTGTTGCCCGTGATAGCTGATGCACTCCCCAAATGGGATTTGGCAGCTCTTGAATCTAAGACTGCAATCTTTCTCCAGCTGGGAGATGGGAAGGCAGAACTCCTCTCCCTCCTGCATGCTTAGGGGCCCCTGGTCATGGAGCGTGCTTGTGGTCTTGCCTCCTGTCTGCTTCTCCCTTACCCTCAGCAAGCAGAGCTCTGCAAAGTGACCTTGCCTGCAGGTGGATGCTGAGCAGTACTATGGGGAGCTGGAGGAGAAACTCACGGACGAGTTCAACGCCGAGCGCAACCGCATCACACTCAAGCGTCTCGACATGGCCTTCGTCACCTTCCAGGATGAGAGGATGACTGCTGCGTGAGTACCTGTCTCCGAGGGGGAGGCTGTGACCCTTCTGGTCCGAGCACGTACACCATGCGGCTGCCAGGCTGGAGGTAGCCTATTGGGGCCACTGCCTCTGGGGCCAGCCAAAGCCAATGCTGGATTTGTCCCAGCCGTGTCTCCCAAATGAAGACAGTGCTGCTCTGCAAGAGGATTGCAGCCTAGAACTGTGGGAAATGTGTGATAAAAAGCAGGGCAGGGAGGCCCTTGGCTCAGACCTGTTCCCTTGGCTTTCTTCTCCTGCAGGATTTTGAAGGACTACGGTCACGTCCACTGTCATAAGCATCCCCAGCAATCCTCCGTGACTACAGTGGTCAAGTCACACCGCTGGGGTGTTTGCTATGCACCTGCACCCAGTGATATCATATGGTAAACACCCTTGCAGGCTGGGGCAGCAAGAGGAACAGCCTCACAACGGGGGAAATCTGTGGCTATAGCTACAGGGCATCTTCCCAGGGTGGGCAGGGGTTGGAGGTCCCTCTCTCTGTGGCCCTAGCAGAAATCACCAGGCGTTGGCCTGAGAAGGGTTGCTGGTGATTGCCAGCCTCTGATTTCTCTGGCCCACCTCCAGAGTCTCTCTGGTATTGTGGAGCTGCTCCTGCTGTGATCCTCAAGTCTTAGGTACTCTGATGGTAGTGATGCAGTAAATCTGGGAAGAGGGGAATGATGGGCTCAGAGAAAGGCTGCCGGGAGCATCAGTGCATAAAGCACTGATAATAGCACATTGTGGAGGGCGCACTTGGAGGCCCAAGGAAACCTGGCTTGTTCTCCGTTCTGTGTCTAAGAGAGATTTTTCTCTCATAGGGAGAATTTATCTGTCCGTGGCACATCATGGTGGGTGCGATTTATCCTCCTTAACATCTGCCTCTTCATTCTCCTCTTCTTCCTTACCACACCGGCCATCATCGTCAACACCATGGATATGTTCAATGTCACACGACCTGTGGAGAGCCTCAAGGTAGTCAACAGGGATCAGTGCCAGCCTCAAAGGGTCTTGCAGGCCTGTCTGTGTTGGAGAAGGGTCCAGGCTTTGTGCTGACCCAAGGACACAAACCGTCACTAGGGCAGTTGTTGATGAGAGGCAAGGAGAGCCTTGTGATGCTGTTTGTCATCCTCCCTGTCTCGTAGGTGGGAGGATCTTGGGGTCTCCATGTGTACCTGAGGCT
This sequence comes from Eudromia elegans, assembly GCA_003342815.1. NCBI lineage: Eukaryota > Metazoa > Chordata > Aves > Tinamiformes > Tinamidae > Eudromia > Eudromia elegans. The sequence goes on along the minus strand of PTEX01000004.1, from coordinate 1,828,994 downwards.
GGGTGTCTGTGTTTGTTGGCTTCTTTCTTCCTGAAGCCGGCAGGCCCCTAAGCAGGTGTCTGACATCTCTCCTCTTGCAGAATCCCATCATTACCCAGTTCTTCCCCACGCTGCTGCTCTGGGCCTTCTCTGTCTTCCTGCCCTTCATCGTCTACTACTCTGCGTTCTTCGAGTCACACTGGACGAGGTAACAGGACCCCGCTCCTTGCTGGGTTATTCAGGGCTGAATTAGATGGGAAGAGCCTCAGTAGGACTCCTTGGACCCAACCTGCATGGAGACAGGCAGTAGGGTCAAAGGCTGGCAGATCCCCACAGTACCATGGATGTTGTGTGCAAAGTCTCCAGCTCATGCCCAAGGAGCTATTTCCTTGCCATGAACTTGTTCAGGACCTCAAGAAGTGCAAACAAAGCTGGTTTTATGAGGATTTGAAGACATTAGCAAAATAGATAGTATGACAGGGGACTTACAAAGACAGGGCCATGGCTCTGGTTTAAGAGGCACATCCCAGCCATGCTTCCAAGCCTCCCAGGTGAAGGTGCAGATTAAGGATGCTCAAAGCCTCTCAGCAGAGAAAGTGCTGCTCCTGCTCAGCTTCTATGTTTTGCTGCCTTTATCTTGATACTGTCAGTCCCAGTCCCTATGTTTGGTCTACTCTAGTCCCCTCTTTGCAGGAGCCTGGATCCTTTACCCGCACCCATCCTCACTTCCTCCTCCCAAGGCAGAAAAATTGTCACCGATTTCTACACCCAGGGTAGAGATCCAGTCTACACCCAGGGTAGAGATCCAGCTCTCTTGCTGGGCCAGCGCCTGCAAGATACACAGCCAGCAAATGCTCTGTTGGGAGGAGACAGGGATGGGGTTGTGATACTAAGGGAGCAAGAGCTTTCACTACAGCGCGGTTCCCAGTCGTGATTCCTCCACAACCTGGGGAGAGGTTCACAATGTACATTGCCTCCTGTAGCTGGTGGCAGTTACTTGGTGCTTAGGGCCCTTGGTACCCTTCTCACACCCTGATCTTCTGATCTGCCTCTGGAAAGTGCAAAGTTCTATTTTTTTCTCCTCTCTCCAGGTCAAGTGAAAATCAACTCACAATGCACAAGTGCTTCTTTTTCCTGGTGTTTATGGTCATCATCCTGCCTTCGCTGGGGCTGACGAGGTACTGGCCAACCTGCCAAGCTGCTGTCTTTGCTCACCTGCAGGCTGGGGATCACACACGCTCCTTCCCTGTCTGAAAATGAGCTTAAAAAGTTTAAGAGGTAGGAGTCATTTCAGCTGCTGATGAAAAGCAGCTGTGTGCAGGGAGGATCATGCTCACTCTTTAGCAGTGCTCTGACACTCCCAGCACCATCACAGACAGAAAAGCCCACTGCAAAGGGAGTGGGACAGCTATGCAGCCTGCCTGACTGCTAACTCCATGGCAATGTGCAGTTTGTTTATCTCTAAACCCCCATAGGGGCCAGAGAGTCAGTGGCAGAGCCTCTGTATGCCTCAGGGGCTGTGCAGGTGGACATAGGACAACACTCTGCTAGATCCTTTGCATAGCCATGGCTGTGCCCCATGTGCTCCCCTGTGAAACCTCCCTGTTGATGGATCCTGAAATAGGAGCATTGGAGCTGCCTTTGGGTGAACTGGCTCTGTGCACAAGGAAAGCACACGCTTGCTGCATGATCCCCCTATTTCTGTGCTTCCTTTCTAAGCTGCCCTTCTTCTCTCTAGTTTGGATCTTTTCTTCCGCTGGCTCTTTGACATGCACTTTCTGGATGAGGCCGATATCAAGTTCCAGTGAGTACCAAGCGCTCCCTGATGTGCGCTGGTCCGCCCAGTGCTCTGGGAGAGTGGGGAGAGGCCACTGCCACCCCCCGCCACCTCCCGCCCTCCTGGAGCTCCCGGCAGCCTGCGTGGCCTCACTCTCCTCCCTCGTCCTCGAGCAGGTGCGTTTTCCTCCCAGACAACGGCGCTTTCTTTGTCAACTACGTCGTCACCTCCAGCCTGATTGGGACGGCCATGGAGCTGCTGCGCATCCCTGGCCTCCTTGTCTACACGGCCCGGCTCTGCTTCGCCAAGTCTGAGCCTGAGCGGCTCCACATCAAGCGGGTACATGGTTCTGGCTGCGTGTGTACACACGCAGCTCCTGTGGCGTGCCAAAGGCGTGTTCGGTTGCCTGGGGCTAGCTGGAAAATCAGGCTTTCCAGGTGCTATGGGGATGTGTGTGGGGATGGGCCGTGGCACAAAGGGCACTGCTGGGCTTGTCTCTACCCCGGGTGGTGAGCTGTGCAGACGTGTGGGTTTGGAGAGGCAAGGACCACCCGCGGTGCAAAGGAGCCTCACTGTGTGAGGGGCTTGGAGGGGGCTGAGCTCTGCAGGGTTTGTGAAGGAGAGGCTCCTCATCAGGAGTCCTGCAAGGCCAAGGACTAGCTGCTGGCTGTGGACTAGCTGCTGGCTGTGGTGTGGTGTGTGCAGGACCTGCCATTTCTCGGTCTGCTGCACATCCAGCTTTGTCAGTGCCCTGCGAGAGGGACCAAAGGGCCCTGACCTTTCCCATGCTCTAACATGGGAGTGAGAAGGTAATGGAGCTGTTGGTTGTGCCTCAGAACCAAGCCTACCAGTTCCAGTTTGGGCTGGAGTACGCCTGGACCTGCTGCATCTTCTCCGTCGTCATGACCTACAGCATCACTTGCCCCATCATTGTCCCCTTTGGTGAGTACCCACCTCCTGTTCTCTCAGCCCATCTGTGCTGAGAACGGCCTGCCTTGTCACCAGGGATGGTCGAGGGCGGGCACAAGCTTCCCACAAGCCTGTGGATGCCCTCCCATGCTGTCTCCTGGGCCTGCCCTGTTCTCCTTGCTCCATGACTGTCTTCATTCTGCTCCCCCAAATGTCTCCTGTTCCTCTTGCCAGGTTTGCTCTACATGCTGCTGAAGCACATGGTCGACCGGTACAACATCTACTACGTGTACATCCCCACCAAGCTGAACCAGCGCCTCCACGTTGCTGCCATCAGCCAGGTCGTGGTGGCCCCCATCCTGTGCATGTTCTGGCTGCTCTTCTTCTCCGTCCTGCGCCTCGGTAGGGAGAGTTGGGGACTGCCTCACCCCACCATTTCTGAGTGTTACAGGTCTCGAGCTCTATGGGACAAGCAGCCAGCATCGTCCCTGAGTTAGGCACAGCCTAGAGAATGAGGGATGGGAAGGGGGAAGGAGTGATGGAGGCCAGCAGATGCAGGGGCAGGTATCTGCTAGTGTTTGGGAGGTGAGTGAGAGCTCACAACACCCAAAGCAGACGCCAACATGGGGCTCAGCCAGAGGTGCAGTAGATTCCAAGCAGCCCTAGAAGACTCACGTGGTGCCCTCATGTCTCTCTGCTCTAGGTCCTACCCGTCCTGTTACCCTCTTCACTTTTGTGGTCCTTCTCTGTTGCATAATCTTCTCCTTCTTTGGCCTCTGTCTGAAGAAGCTGCAGCCACGGAAACCTTCCAGCTATCAGGTGAGTGTGGGCAGCCTCCTGTGTAGTTCCTAGGACCAGGCACAGCTCCATCCCACATCCCGCCTTGTCCCTTCCACATAACTCTGGGAGAGAGGATCCTGAGGGTTCAGTTGCAGACAGTCCAGATGTGGTTGGTACTCACATGGTCTCTCCCCATCCCGAAAGACCCAGCACACAGTCAGTACTCGCCAACCCTACCTGCACGGCCACTGCAGTCCCCCAGGTCTGGCAGCCCATGCCTGTCTGGCTGCTCTCCTGGCATTGCCTTGCAGATGGCAGGGCAGCCTTGGCCGGCCGTGGGCCACGTGCCCTGCTCAGGTGAGTGCGGGGTTGCAGGGGCAGTGCTGCGGTGGGTCCCCTGCCCGTGCCGGCTGCACGGGGGGCTGCACAGCATGGGGCCTGGCCGCATCGCCCGGGGGTCGCCCCTGCCTCCGTGCCGCACTGCCCTCCCTGCCTCCCTCTCACAGATGTCCGAGCAGTCTGAGAGCGCCTTCCACGACACAGAGCGGAGCAGCGTCTCCTCCACCCCCAACTCCAACGTGAGTTCCCCTCCCAAGGGGCCCGGGCCAGTACCCTCCCCGCTCGCAGCCATGGCTGTGGCCTGGCCCATGTCCCCTCGGCCTGACTCTGCTCTGTCTCCCACCGCAGCTCTTCGTGGCCACCGTGCTGCAGGAGCCTGAGCTGAGCCTCACGCCAGCGGCCTCCCCGGCACACCAGTCCTACGGGACCATGGGCAACCACCTGGAGCCGGCAGAGGATGGGGAGGAGGGCGGCCTGCGGAGCTTCGAGACGGAGCTGGAGACGGTGGAGGGCGAGTACAGGACGGGGCCGGTGATGGAGAGCCAGGCCCGCTACCAGTGAGCGTCCCCGCCGCCGGGGGGGCCGGCAATGCCCGAGAGCGGAGCATGCAGTGGGGACGGGAAGGAGCCTCCCTGCCAGCCCCGGCGCCCGCACCACCCCTCAACCCTGCTGCCACCGCACGGCACCAGCACCACGGGGCCCACGCAGGGCCTGGGGCCGCAGGAGTGACGTGTGGGAGGGCGTCCTGCCTCCCCTAGCACAACCCGTGCACCCTGCACTGCAGCCCCCGCCACGGCCCCTGGCCGCCATCAGCACCCACGGGGCCGCCCTTGCTCCTCGCCGCAGGGCAGCACTTGGGGCAGAGGCCCTCTCTGCAAGGCCATGCACAGAGTGGGGCTGTGACCTCGGCGGGCGGCGGCGATGTCCCAGACAGCTCAAGTGAATGTGTTGGACAGCCCAGCGCAGCCCCGCGGGTCCCCGGTGCCACCGACCGGCTGCGCTCAGGTGCAGCTGCCCAGCTGCACTCTGCACTGTGCCCACTCGCTGCTGCTGCAGCCCGGGAGCTGCACCAAGGCTTCGCCAATTAAAGCGGGGGCTTCTGAGACACTTGTGCTTCTGAGTGGATAAGCGCATGAGCTTGAGCCCTGGGCCCACGCAGGCCTGGGCGAGCTTGGGCTGGGTCTGCCTGGGCACCTGTGTCCCTTCAAGTCAAGCCGAAAACCCAGTCCCAGCTCTTCAGAGGTGCAGTGACCCCTCCGTGCTGCACAGCGAGGCACTAGTGATGGTGTCAGCCCTGTCGCCAGTGGGCAGCCTCTTTACCCTGCCATCCTTCCTTCCCATCTCATCCCTCTGCAGCTGGAAGATGCTTGTGCTCTTGTGTCAAGAGTTTGGAGAGATGGGTAAGGTCCAGGGACGTGTGTTCAGTGGCGGTGACAGCACTTCCTCCTGAGCACCCATCGTCCCACTGCCTCTGGTGGAGGCACTCGGCAGGGTGGTGCCCTCGCTGGGACTGCTGCAAGAGCCCCCATGGCTCCATCGCACTGCCAGGTGGGATCACCACCTCCAGCTCATGGCTCCTGTAACAGCCTCTGGCTCTTGGGCCTGGCTGCAGCCCAGGAGGCTTTTCCATGACTCTCTTCTCCTATCCAGTGTAAATCCTGCTGAGTTCAGCATGCATAGGCCTGCTTGGTGGCTTTGAGCATTTTTGGCTGCCCCTCCGTGGCAGCGTAGGTCCCTAGGATGCAGGGGTTGGAGATCCGTGTCCCCCTCAGCCCCCGGGGTTCCCCTTTCCTCCTAGCACCCGTGTGTGCAGCTGCAGCTCTCATGCTGCGTGTCCCCAGTGTCACAGTGGGGGAGCTGAGCAGGAGCATCTTGCGTTGCGTCTTGCAGAAGGGACCTGTGCTCTGCACCTTCCACCCTCCTGGCCTCTCCCACGCAGCCCGGTCCCTGGCGAGCAAAGGCAGCCCAAGCTGTTTCAGGGCCTAAGGCTGCTTCCTGACCAGGCATGGCCGACACAGTGCCCCTGCAGACTGCGGGAGCTGCCCTGCCTGGCAGGGACTGTCTGCGCTCCCTGCTCCTGTCAGCGCCTGCCCCCGGGGTGTGGGGAGGGAGGAGGGTCAGCACCGCTCTGCTCACACGAGGCAGGGGCTCCGCGTTGCAGCGTGCGTGAGAGCAGGGCTGGATGTAGCTGCTGCTTGCCCTGCGGGCACGCAGGCCTTGCAGGCTTGCTCCAGCACCCGGGAGGATGCCAGCAGGCAGGACCGAGAGGCCAGGCACCCCGCGGAGACCCTGTGGCCTCTGCGCTGTGCTACGAGAGATGCTGGCACTCCTGACAAGCTCAGGCCCTTCCACGAGCAGCTCCTTACAGCCAACAGTTGGAAAACCAGAGTTCTGGAAATCGTGTTCTTTGCTAGGAGCCGGACGCCTCCCCAGTGCGTCACCCTCTGCCTGGCAGCAGGGCTTTCTGCCGCGTCCCCTGCCCGACCTGAGGCCATGCAGCACCGTCCGGCAGCGCTGACGGCTGCACTGGTACCTGTCCCATCACGCCAGATGGCCCATGGTCTTGCCCAGCATACAGGTGAACTAGGCTTGGACATTCTCCTGCCTGGAAGACTTTGTGTTCAGTTTACACTGAAAGGAGTGCACCTTGTCCCTGTGTCACCTGAACCGTGGGCACTGCAGCCAAGGGTGGCACGGCAGGCTCTTTGGGGGATGGAGGCATAGGGGCCCCACGCGCTGCGTGCCCTGCTCGACGCTGCTGGGGTGGGAGGCATGGTGCACAAGTGCTGGGGTGTTGAGCAGCAGCCCAGGGTGCCATGGGACTCAAGAGGACCCCGGCATCCCCTGCCCTGTATGTGCGTCCACATTGCAGGCCCAGCGCCCTGGCATGCTGGCACCCACCAGCAGGGCCCTGGGCCCAGCCCTGCCCTCTCAGCGCCCGAAACTCCCCTCAGCACCTGCAGGGCCGCTTGCCCGGTGCCCATGCCAGGCCCTCAGCTGATGTCCTTGTTGCCTGTGCCTGGCTCTGGCACCCCGGATGCTCCCGGCTCCCGCCAGCAACACGTGGGCTCTCTCTGGGAGGAGCAAGTGCCCCTGAGCGTCCTTGTGTGCTCTGGGTCTGGGCCCAACTTGCCCTTGGCTGCCACACTGTAGGAATGTGCCAGAGGTCTGTACCTTCTTGTCACTTATTGCTATGACCGTGCCTTGAATAAAATGACATCACCCAGCTCCTGGCCCATGTGTCCTGCGCAGCACCTGGCAGGAGAAACTACGGTGCATCAAGGTGAGGAGGCGGCACTGCAGACCGCGAAACCCCGCAGCCCCTTTGCAAGCCACGGGCCGCTCTCTGTCCTGGCTGGCTGCTCTGTGCAGGGGCCATCCGGGCCCTTTCCTGCTTCACAGCCGTGTCCCGGGGCAGCGCTTGGCTCTTGGGCATGAAGAGAGCGAGACGCACGCACCGTCCTGCTCTCTCACTGGGCTTAGCAGCAAGCCCGGCTGCTTGGGGGCCTTGCTGCGCCGGGGAGCAGAGGCGTGAGCCCTTGCTGCACGTGCAGCTCGTGCTGCCTCGCCGGGCCCTGCTCCCAGCTGTCACAGCCGTGTGCTGCCAGCAGCTCGGCGCAGCATGGTGAGGTTGTGTAAGCCCCGCCGCTCAGCGGGACGGCGCGGGGAGGCCCCCGGAGACCCGCTCGCATGAGCGCAGCCTTCGCGTGCACGCGCACCGCGCAGCTGGGGCCGTGCAGCCGCCGAGCGCTGCCAGGGCTCCAGGGGGGCAGCGTGGGGCATCCCTGGGCAGCGGCAGAGCCCCCACGCCCGGGCTGAGTCAGGGGCACTGAGGACTCTCAGCTGGCCCTGCCAGCAGCGCCAGGGCTGCCGCATCCCGCTGACAGCCCTGAGTTTGCCTCACACAGCCGGGGCAAGGAAGAGCTGGAAAGGGTTTCTAGCAAGGAACCGTGGGGACGATATGTGCATGTGTGTGGGCAGGAGGAGGTTCAGGCCTCTGTTGCTTTGCTTGCTCTTCACATCCCATCACACATCACCCTGCAAAGAGGTGTCTATCGAACTGGGATGGCGGCAGCGCTGCAGGCCTCACCCAGGCGTTGCGTGGCCTGGAGACGGGAGAGCCAGTGTTGCGGGATGGAACACAAAGAGCAGCTGAGCGAGAGCGGTGGGGATTTTAGGCTGATTGCTTAAAACCCTAATCCCATTAGAGTGTGTTAAACTTGGAGGGTAATGAGCGATTAGTAAGGGGCACCTTTGTCAGCCGTGTAGCCACTCACCCATTCAATTACAGCACAGGCGAGCTCTTGGCCCACGTCTGATGCCAAATGACTTCTTGTGGTACCGTCAAGCCAGGCAACACAACTCCCAGTGCTGGATGGCACCGAGGTTAGCGCTGTCACAACACCTTGCTCCGGCCTTTTGCATTAAAATAAGCATAAAGCTGCAGCCTGGGCACAGCTCCAGTGCTGGTCTTTATTAAATTACACAGACAGGTGTGAGAGGCACACAGACGAGTGCGTTTCTCTTAGGAACTACACAGAGCATGGCACAGGAGAGGTGCAGGAGCTGGGGAAGCTAGAGGAAGAGGAGATCGCTCGGTGCAGTAATACACACGCGTTCACACACAGGTCTGCCTACTCGCCATGGGGAACCGAGGGCTGACAGCCCCCAGAGCAGGGCTCTAGCTGTGATGACAGTCCCACTCGTGCGCCTCAGCTGGCACCATCCCTGGCTGGCCTGAAGCACAAGCGAGGAAGCAGCCCCGGTGCTGAGTGAAGCCCCCAAAGGGAGGCAGCGCTGAGGGGATCAGGGCACCGCGCTGTACAGCCCCGCCTCGGGGAGGAGAGCTGCTGTGCTGAGCACCACAGGCTGCGGTGGCCGTCGCACGCGCTGGGTAGGCGGCCTCTGCCACAGCGCCCCTTGGCTCCCCTCCCACGCACCTGCAGGGCTCATGGCTGCCTGTAACTGCTGACCTGCCCTGCRTCCTTCCCCGGGGCTGGTGACGGCTAGAAACACCGTTGTGCCCGTCCCACAGTGACCTCCTCGTAACAACAAGCTCTGCTTCAAAGTGGCCAAGTTAAGTACTTGGAGGCATCAGATGCTGCTTCTCAGCCTCTGCCTCGGATCTCATCTGGCAGTCGGGGTTTCCTTGCCCGTGATCTAGCACTGCATTGCTGCTTCTCAGGCACCTTGCTCCCCTCCAGAGTGGCCAGGTCCCAGCAACAGCTGGGAAGGGTAAGGAAGCTCTGCACATGTTCGTCACGTGCAGCTTGGACACACTCCTGGTCCTGGCAGCGTCAGCAGAGAACTTCTAGTTGGGCTTCCTCTGAGCAAGAGCTGGAGGACAGCTTTTGTTCTAGGGCAGCTTTTGTTCTAGGGCAGCTTTTGTTGCAGAACAGCTTTTGTTGTATCTACCTCATTCTCCTTTGCACAAAACACTTTAAATAGGTGCCATTACTGCTGAACTTCAGTGGGCTCTCAGGTTGAAATAAATAACCAAGATGAGCCAATACCAGCTAGCAGTCCAGGGCTCATAAAAGCAGCCTTACCTTGGGATTAATGTGTTCCCGGTCCTTGAAACATCCCTAGGAAACAAACAGGGTTTCAATCAACCTTACACAAGCCTAGGATCCCATCTAGAGGAGTGGTAGGTTAGAAGAGATCACCAGCATTAATCGCCCAGGAGCGAGGCTGGGAGAAGGCTTGGGTGAAAAGCAGGAGGGAAAATACACATTGCAGGATGAGGAGGACGATTGCACGGATGGTTCCCACCATTTCTGCAGGCCCAAACGGCTGCAGCGGGCCCTGCTCCTGCAGGGAGTCGAGTTAGCCGTTGCCCACGCAGCCGAACCGGCACACCAGCACCCGAGGGGTGAGCTGCGACAGCCCCCGCGCCTCTCCAGCACGGCAAGAGCGAGCCCCGCAGCCGGGCGTGCTCCAGCGCGAAGCAGCCCAGGCGGCCTCCGCCACTGAGCTGGGGCGGGCAGCCCAAACAGGGCGCCAGCCGAGGAGTGGAACGCAGGCACTGGGCATGGTGCTGCCGCCGGCCCGAGGGAGCCTGCAGCCGCCAGAGGACACACGGGCACTGCATCACGCCCATGCTTTGCTGTCAGCCCTCAGCAAAGCCAGGGACGTGGCCAAGCCGAAGTGAGCAYGGGAGAGCCCTGACACACACGTGATGGTGAGAGACAGACACAGAGGGACACGCAGCGCGGCAGAGCGCTTCCCTGCGCGGGGCTGCCGTGAGGGTGGGGACGGGAGAGGCTCGCAGGCCCTAGAGCCCTGCTGGGGCAGCGTCCCAGCCGCGGCGCATGGCTTTCACCACGGCCTCGTAGAGCAGGGTCCACGCCTCCCGCACCGCCGGGCAGAAGGCAGCGCCAAGGCAGCTTTCCAGCATGTACAGCAAGGACTCGCCAACCGTCTGCAAAGCAAACAGGGAGGCATCAGGCTCAGCACCAGGGGCCAACGCTCAGCCCCTTCTCCCCCTTCACCACGTCTTGGACTCTTGTCGTAGTGGAGCAAACGCTTCCCTCCACCCCCGGCCAGCAGAGCCAGGCCACCCTCTCCGCTGGCTGTTTGGACGACGCCCAGCGCAGAGCTGGCCCATGTCCTGGAGCTGGCCCATGCTGTCCCCTCCCTGCCCCGTGCTGGCTCTTTCCCGAGGCCGGTGGGGAGCACGAGCTGGCTGGTGCACGGTGACGCAGCAGCTCACCAGGGATGTACACGGAGGCGCATATCCAACCCCAGCGGCTCCCAGCTACGAGCGGTCAGCAAGTGCCCTTGGCACATCAGTGACACCCTCATGTAGAGAGGCTGGGTCAGACCCCAGGCTCGAGGGCCAGAGCCTGCTCCCCTCCTCTTGCAGGGCTCTATTGCTCCTCCTCGCCCTCATGGAGCTGCAGGAAACCCCCTTGGGCCTGCCTGGGGCAGGAGCCTCCCGCACCTACATGGGTGAGAACAGATCTGGGGGGACATTGCCATCCCAGAGAAGACACTGCTCACTGTAGAGAAGACTAATAAGGAAGGAGCTGTGAGTCATATGGAAACTTTTCCTTTAGCCTATTGCATTAGCCCTACCCAATGGCCTTAGCCAGCATTTCTGCCCCTGCCTGGTGGCAGGGGAGGAATCAGCCGGGGTTTGGAGTGAAGGGTTCCTCAACCAGGGGAAACGTCCTGCTCCCCCCGTCCTCCTCCTGGCCTGCTGGGGGCCGGCAGGCAGCGAGGAGGGCCCGAGGCCTCCCAGCGCAGCCAGCATCGCCCGAGCGCGGGGTAGCGGGAGCGCGGGCCGGGCTGCCCGGAGCAGCGCCCCAAGGAGGGTCCCTCACCGAGAAGGACGCCACCTTCACGCCAACCGCCTGGTGCTTCTTGCCGAGGCTGCAGAGATACTCCTCCAGGCACGGCAAGTCCTCCAAGTGGTTCACAGCGGCATCGATCACCAGCATCACCTGCGGGAGCACGGCCGGGCATTCACGGCAAGGCTCTGCTGTCCCCCCAGAACAGGCTGAGCCCGCCGCATCGCCCCGCTCACCCTCATGGACACCGCCCCCTCCTGGCACTGCAAACGTCTTTGCTTTCCTCTGCTCCGCTGCAATCTGCTGGCCATAATAGCAGCACATCTAAAGGGAAGCTCCCCTCACACAAGGCAGAACTGCCCCCTGACTGCAGCACCCGCCACAGCCTCCCACGGAGCCGCCCCGGAGGCGCTGCAGCAATCAGCCCTGGAGAGGACCTGGTGGCTCCTCTTGTCCCAAAGGAGGGTAAGGTGTGAGACTGGGGGGGAGGCAGTTACTGCAGCTTTTATATTCTGGGACAACTGTGGGGCAGCCCAGGTCAGACTCCCCCTGAAAGATGGAGAGAGGTGTTGTGATCACTGGAGCCACGAGGCAGCTAGAAACTGCCACGATGGTGCGATTGTGAACAAGGCAAGTGCAGTTCTATACAACGGAGGCATTTTGAGCGGGTGGCCTGGGCAGCACAGCCAAGAGACCTTGTCAGGCGAAGCAAGGACCATGCTCAAAGCAAGGACCATGCTCAAAGCAAGGACCATGCTCAAAGCAAGGACCATGCGGTCTCAGAGCAGCAGCTGGAGTGAACAGGGAACAGGGCAGAGAAGGGTTAATGAGGGTGGGACGGGAGAGAGAGAGGGGACCATTTAGGAGAAGAGATTAAAGCCAGTGGTTAACTTGGCAATGCCAAGGGGTGATAGAATTGCGCTCTGTAATTTCAACAGGGAAATATCTCCAACAGGAGAAAAGAGCAATTCAGCTCAAGAAATAATGGCAGAAATAAAAATGGACCTAATTTGGCTGGATAAACAGGCTGGAAAATAGTAAAGAGCTTGTAGCTATCAGAAAACAGTCCTGAAACAGCCTCTTGCAAGAAGAGAAGACAGAGAAAACACTGATGAGGCTTCAAGACGGAGCTCGACAGCGTACGGAGGCATTTCCACACAGAGGCTGCGGGTGCCCCATGTGGCTGCATGTCAGGGGCCAGGAAGAGGTTTTGGCTGCGCTGGGTGCAATTCTTCCCATGTGCAGATGCAAGAGGAGCATCAGCTCCCTGTTCAGCTCCCCGTTCAGCATCAGCCCTCCCTCCCCGTTCAAGGGGGAGGCGGGTGGTTACCACAGCTCTGCCCGACCTCCAGGTGCTGTGGGCCCTCGGGCTGCAGCGGCACCAAGCGCTGCAGAGGCGGCTCCATGGTGGCCTTGCCCACTGCCCGTCTCCCCGCCTGGCACGTGGCCGAACAGGCGCGCGTGTCCCCTGTGCAGAGGAGAGCTCACACGGCACCCCAGGGCGGGAGGAGGCTCCCCCGGGCACGGGCTCTGCGCTCCAACCCCACTGCGACCCCTCCCTCACCTTCCGTATGTGATCCAGGAACTCGGGAGCTGAGAGGCACTCCTCAGGGCTGGCAAACTGCTTGCAGTTGTACTGGAAAAGGGGCAACAGGTCAGGGTCCAGTTCAAACAACCTGCAACAGCGAGAAAGAAATCCCCATTTCCTCATCTCTTCAGCCTTCGGTTTGGAGTCCCCTTCACCTGAGGAACAGCACCATCACCAACCTGCCCACTGCCCCCTCTGCCTCCCTTCCCATTAGCTGATCCCTCCCCATGTGGGAGGGAGACGGAGTTCTGCAAAGTCCTAGTTCGGGGCAGCCTAGACTACCAGTCGTCAAAAGTTCTCTTTTTCAGACACAGGGCGCAAGCTCCTGAGACCCCAGATCTCCAGCGTGTTTAGAGGATCAGTCCCAGGCCAATGGAATCCTTCCCAGGCTGGTGAAAATCCTGTTTGTTGCCCTGACTCTTCCTATTCACACGTCCGTCCCGATGCGCTGGTGCGCCAGGCAGGTAGACCTGGGCAAGACCTGCGAGCCGCCGGTGTGAGCAAGGCCGCGCGCAGCCCCAGCCAGCGCCCCGCTCGCCCGCCCCGCTCGCCGCGGCCCCTCTGCCCTCCACCTGCTCCACCAGCAGACGCCGCGCACATACGGGTCTCATTGTGCTCATACGGGTCTCACTGTGCATGTATGGGTTTCACTGTGCACATATGGGTCTCACTACGTATACATGGGTCTCACTGCACACATATGGGTCTCAGCAGGAGCTATCCGGGCTGACGCCATCCCCAAAGGCCACAGAGAATTCCAGCAACACACCTGGACTCTTTCTTCCCTCTGCACATTGAACTACCGCGTCCCTCGCCCCTTTGCTAAAACTTTCAAGCATTGCTCTCATCAGTCAGTTGTGCTGTGCAACACTGAGCTCGTGTCTGCAACAGCCCTCTCCAGCAGCTGGTCATCAGCGCTCAGACTCTGCTTTTTAAATGCCTTTCCATGGATTTTCCTTTTCCCCTTCCCATAATTGAAACATCAGTCTCTTCAGAAGAGTCAAGGAGCTGGGTTTCAGCCTTTCGCCCCAGCACACTAAATCTTGTGCCCTGGGACTGAATCTCTGCCTAGCGGCCAGGTCTTTGCCTGTATCTGGAGCCTGCCCCGTGGCACGGGCAATTAGGACGTCACTTTGATTCACTCCACAGAGTGGAGCGGACACGCGGCTCCCCAAGCAACAGCGAGACCTTCCCCAGTGGCAGCGAGCAGGAGGGACGTGTAGAGAGGCACAAGAGGAGCCTGCTGCCTGTTCCCCTCGCTCTCCATCATCACTGCTTCCCCGTAGCAAAGTTCTGAAGCGCACGGGACTGCAGAACAAGGGCCAAGAAGCACCACGAACAGAGGACGGACCTTCCCCATGGCAGCCGCAGTTAAACCCTATGAGGGCTTCATCCCCCTGGCTCCCGACAGCGGATCCCACCCGCAGGGACAGTGGAGCGGGTGCCGGGGCTCTGCAGAGCCCCTGCCCGGCGGAGGGGGACATTTCTCCCGCGGAACGGAGCCCTCCCGCGCGGAGCTCACCTGCGGAAGAGCAGCGCGCCGTGCCGCTCGGGCTGCCCGCGCACCCGCCGCCAGCTCTGCCGGATGAGCGCCCGCTGCGCGCCGCTCAGCGCCGCGCTCTCCATGGCGCGCCCACTGCCCCGCGCAGCCCCACGGCGGGCGCCGCCTCCGCACGGCCCCCACGGGACGGGCCCTTCCGCGCTGCTCCGCGCAGGCCTCCTCCAGAGCCGCTCGGAGCCCCCGCGCCGCCCCTCGCGGAGAGGGCGGGAGCGGGGGTAAAACAACCCCCGCCACAAGGCAGGGGAAAGTTGAGCTTATTCATGGTTGACATTTTCTCGTGGCTCAATTTTACAAATGAGGAAGCACAGCAGCGAGGCAGCACCAGTGCGGAGGCAGCGCGGGCGCTTACGCTCCCGCCACGTGTAGCCCCTCCATCAGGACCCCCACAGCAGAGGCAGAGCCGTGGCACCCTGTGCCCCCCTCCTGCCCCGGAGCCCCTACTCCTGCCCCAGAGCCCCTGCTCAGGCCCTGGGCAGGTGCAGTCTCAACCCCGCACCAGCCCTCTATACGCTAAGGGGATTTAATCTGGATGAATCAAGCAAAGCTCTTACTAAGAGCTCAGGAGCCATTTCGTATGCATAAAATACGTTCAAAACGCCACTATCTCTTTATTATTCAGATGAACAGTAAACAAATGCTTTAGCTTGTTCCAGGGACTGAGGCAGCAAGGAGGAAAGTTGAGAGAGGGAGCAACCAAGGTCTGGGGCAGCACAGCGGTGACCCAGGGTACCAGCAGCATCAGGCAAGCTGACATTTTCAGACGCACGTCAACAACACAGTAGCACACGTGCTTTTGAAATAACAGTTGTGCTGGTCTTACCACTTGTTTTGCTGCTCTACACGAGACTCTCGTGGTTAGCTCTTGTGAGGAGGAACAAGGACGAAAAACTGGGAACCAAACCAGGAGCAGATTGAATCAGTGTAGGCAGCAATGAAGCTCTTCCCTTTGGCACACTGAAGTTCATCCCTGAAAGCAGGCAAGTTCAACAGCACCATAGATACTACAGTGCCAGCCCCGCTTCTTTCTCACCTCCCTCCTCCCGACCAGGTCCTCACCAGCCTAATGGCACTGCTTGCCATGGGGGGAGGAGGCTGGGCATTTGAGGCCACCCCTGCCCCCTGCGAGTTCCCATGGTCAACACCATCATCCTTCAGATCACGGCAGGTGCCTCCAGGACGCGTTGTCCCTGTTGGTCAGCGATGACTGCATGGGCTGTGATGGGTGAGACAGTGCAGTGCCTCAGAGCTCTCACAGCAAACCTGCAGAGAGGACAAGGATAGTGACATGAGGGTGGACAAGTGTGGCTCTCCTCTGAGCTTGTCTGTCCCTTTGCTGCTACTCTGAGCATCCCTACAGTTCTGGATGAGCAGCTTTGCTCCAGAGCTGCAGTCTCTGGGCACAGGACGCCCGGTGCGCGCAACTCAAGGCAGCACTTAGGTTCTGCTTAGCCCTGCAGGGTCCAGGCCCTGGCTCACATCAGGTCATTGCTAAACCAACGACTTGCTTTCGGCTCCAGCACAGTGGGATGTGGGACAACTAGCAGAACTGCCTGGTTGGAGGTCAATGGGAAACAGGCTGAGCATCACCAAGACCAGATCAGTACCGCTGCTGAAAGCACAAGAGAGTCAGCGTGCCCCATTCCCACTATCTCCTCCCTTCCTTCACTCCATATTGCAGCTCTGAGTCATTCCCTCATCAAGAAAGCAGGACCCTGGGGCAGTACTCGAAGCCAGCTGCTTAGTCACAGGCTCTTCCTCCACACCTCGACTGGGTCCCCGCTGGGAAGCCAGCGCCCGCGGTGCCACCCCGGGCGGCAGCTGGTGGAGCACCAGCTCCCGCAGCGCCTGTGCTGGAGGCTGCTGCATCCTGCTGAGATCGGACCCGGCCTTTCCAGCAGGGACCAGGAACTCAAAACGAACACTTTTCCAGGTGTTCGAGATGGTCAGAACCACAGATTGCTGTTAAAAATACATGGGTTTTGCTCCCATGATGAATAAGAAAGGCCTGAAAAGATATTATTTCTGTATATACTAAGTCTTAGAAAATGCAGGATAAATAACAGGTGTTCAACAATGAAGAGAAGTCTTGAGCTGCAAGGTGCGTTATCTTGGAGGTTAGGCTGCGGGTTGCAACGTGCAGGATGACAACAGGCACCTCCTGCAGTTGGTCTCCATCTCCGGATCCACGACAAGCTCACAATGAAGATCAGTCTCTGGCTGCACAGTCACAAAAATACTCAAACAGGCACCGTGAATCGGTGCAGAGACACCTGGTGAAGCTGCAGGGAGTCTGAAAGAGCAGCTAGGGGAGAAGGGGGCATCACCAGCTCTAAGCAGGCAGGCTAACACAAGCTTAGCAATGACAGAGCTGGCATCAACCTTTTGGCTGATCAAGTTCATATGTAAAAACATTAAGTGCCATCCTATCTGCACCTGCACAAACTCCACATTTCAGCCTGCTGCCATGATCACACAGCCATGGTGCTTTGCCAGAGCCAGGACGAGCACTTCCATCTGACCCTACCAATAAGAAAGCGGAGCGGAGCAGCCAGGCAGCGCCGTGCCAAGAGAGTGCTGGAAAGCGAAGCAGAGAGCCCCAGCTACGAGTACGACACCAAGAAACAGATTCAAGGGATATTTATGTTATTTGCCTAGCAACATTTTGAATATATTCAGAGTTGGATGAAAGAAGAGGAAGAGAAGCACAAAAGTGGGTTACTGTGATAAGGACCATATCCTGAACATAAGCTAGAGGAATACAGAAAGCACACGCACACTGGAGGTTCAGGAGATGAAGGCGGCTGAAGCAAGGAGACACAAGCGTGTTGGCTCTTCCTAAAGCCGAGCTGGGATCTGGGTGCCTTGCCCTGGGTCCACGCAGGTGTTTGTGCAGCTATCACACAGCCAACAACCAAGAGCAGATCGAGCAGTTGCTGCTAAGGGGAAGGGTATCTCGGGCAACAGCAATGAAGCCGTTAGGTGACGGGAAGCGATGCTTTCTGTCCAAGGTTTTGCCGCGCGCCACCCGCTCGCGCTGCGGACAGCGGCCGCGTGCCGGCCGTCGCAGACGGGACACGACCTCCGGGACAGACCRGCCACCGACGCTGCAACGCGACCGTGGAGTGGGACCTGCCTGCGCCTTCCGCGGACCACGACGGCGACGGAAAGGGCAAAGGGATGGGGACACCCCTGCCTGCCCGTGGCACCCACCATGGTGCTAACCTGAGCAAAGCCTGAGAGATAAGAGAACCAACTCCTTCCCTAACCCCAGCAAGGGGGGCCAGCCTCCAGGTGGGGTAGCAGCACAAGCAGGGGCAGTTTCCCTGCCCCTCTGCATGGGCAATCCATTCTTTCATTGCCTTCTCCTGCACATGTAATGAACAGCTTCTCCCTTGCACCGATGTCTCTGTCGAAGAGTTCTTCCTGCTGCTGTGGCACCGAGGGGCAGTCCCGGCAGAATGTGAAGAACGGGGGACAACGAACAAGTGAGTCTCCTGGTTCAAGTGTCTGGCAAGCCTTCAGACATGAAGGGGCGCTGAGGACGCATCAGGAAGTCGAGCACTGTGAAAGTTTTCATGGTCTGTAGGTTTCCCTTAGCAGTCCCCAGCTCCCTCAGCTCCATGTATCCACCTTGGCAGCTCAGCTCTTTTCTGAAACGTTCTTGGTTTTTTTGCAAGAATTTCACTGGAACTGTAGTGAGTGAAGAGGAACCAGGTCACCAGCACAGGTTGTTCCAAAATCACCTTTAGGCCATTTGGAGAAAGAGGAAAGAGATTGCCAGTGAAGTTCAACAATCAGCAAAGACAGACAGCAAAGCTTTGGAAGAAAACAGATGTATGATGATAATTATACATCCACTGAAGGCAGAAGGTCTCATTATTCTAATCTATAGCACCCTTAAATTACAATATCAACACTCCACTCCCCTTGTTGAGCGTTTGCTCTGCTCATTCAACACCTCAGTTGAATACTCCTCATACTTCCCTCCTCACAGTCACCATGTCACCCTGAACTGCGGACAACCATGCAGGCTGCTGTGACACTGTTGGTTTTCATCTCACTTGCTGTACTAACAAAAAACCTTTGGATTCCTGTTCATTTCCAATTCTACTTCTGCAAGTCCTCATGAGCAGTGTCATTCTGGTCTAGTTCCTTCATGCTCCTCACCTACTTTGGGGCCAACCTCCTGGGCTTGGTTCATCCCCTGTCCTCCCTTTGCTCCCAGCCTGTCTGTTAGAAACTGCAGATCACGACTCCTCCCCACACTGCCCTGCCCCATCCTCAGGTGAGGACACAGCTCATGCAACATTCCCACCGTCTTCCCAAGCTGCTCTGCAGGATGCAACCCAGCAGAGCTCGGTTACAGTGTGGATCACAAAACGCGGCTGTGTAACACGAAGCATAAAACGAGCAAGGCAGCAGCTGCAGAGCTCACGGACTGCCACTGTGCCTGGGGGGAAACCATGCATTCCGCCTTCTTTTTGCCACTGAACATCTCCAGGTTCATCTTAGCTCTCCCATGGCCTCGCTGGGGAGGGAAACAAACAGAACAAAACAAAAAACCAAAACAATACAAGAGCATGCCCAGGCAGATGAAAACAACCCAGAGTATGACAATGTATGAACGAGCTGGAAAATCCAGAGGGGACCTCACAGAGATGACAGATTCTGCATTTTTGATGGGAGTGAGCAGATATCGGCATCAATTACCTAAGTTGTCATTCACCTCATGCTCCCTTTAGTACAGCAATAATCAAGCAGTCAACCAGTAATCAATCCCAAACGGACTGACCTTTCAGGAAGCAACCTCTGCCATCCCCATTTTTAAATCATTCTACCAACGTGACTTAAAAAATCACACAAACAGCCTCAACACGGAAGGTGAATTTGACCAAGAGACACAACTACAGAGGTGGCCACAGCTGGACCTGCGCTCCGGGCCGGCGGGACACGAGGCGGCTGCGGGCACGAAGCTCTCCAGCCCCAACAGCTCCATGCCGAGCTCCAGCCGAGGGGGCCTCGCAACCTGGCGCCGCACACTGTGTCAGCGCCGCCGTCCCACTTCCGTCCTACCTAGGAACGGCTCACGTGAGCTTGGATCAGCCCCCTGGCTATTCTTATACTGAGGTATTAGATCATTCCTCAGCTGCTGAAACATCATAGCGAAAGCTTGAGGAAAGGCTGTTTACTCCCCGAGAAGCCGCCCCCACAGTTCCCCCACTAGCTGGGTCTCATTTCAGAAGCTCTGTCAGTGCTCCCATGCGCTCACTGCTCGTTTTTATCTCCGATCTTGACCATCTCTGCCCTTTCCTTCCTCCTCGCAACTGGAATTGATATTATTGACCAGAGTGACTCCTGCAATCACTTGACCTACGGCTGTTGCCCCTAAGAATAATGTCTTTGCTGTCACTGTTTGCTACTGAAACAAACGTTTTGCTTCTGAGCGAGTGCGCTCAGTCCCTCGCTGCAAGGCTCTGCTAGCATGACAACACTCAGCTCCACGTTCAGCCATTTGCTTTCAAATCCAACCTCACGTGCTAATGTTTCTAGATGTGGGATCTTGTTCTGCTTGAGGCCTTCTCATCTTTACCCATCTAAGCCATGCCAGCTCGGCGCTCTACCAAAATTATTTTCCAGTTCAATGCAGTTTTGTACCTGTCAATTCCAGAGTCAAAATGCTATGTTTAACATTAAATAAATATTTTGGTTCCGTCTTAAAGAGAATGATGTCACATCATAAAGCACTTTCCAAACCATTATTAACTAAATAGGATGTTAAGCAGTGTCTATTAGAAATACTTAAAATCAGTAGACATCATGAGTCCTACAAGAGCTGCCTGAGCATATCATATCTCCCATCTACTTATATTGCTATTACTTTTTAGATAAATCTTGGAATATCCAGACATCTCAGCAGAATTTAGGAAATAAGAATGTGCCAATGCTCCAAAAGGCCAAGCAGGAGGAAAGAAATCTACTTGCCTGGTCAAAAATTGCATAGACAAAATAATAGAGAAGATCAGCAGAGGAGCTTGCTATGAAAACATGTGAGGATGGGTACAAACCTCCTCAGCGTGGTCCATCAATCCGTTTCTTTCTGTCTCTGCCAAATAGAAGATCAATTCTTGATGTGTCTTTACTGCTTACACCATGGCTGCTTCTCACTCTTTGATGTTCCTCATTATGTGTGCCTCATTTTGTGAGGCTTTTTTTTGGCTTTTTTTCCTGTATTAGTTTTTTATTGCAGCCATTAATAATTTGACAGCCTCCCCTTCCTGTAGGCTCCTCCTTAGTGTTTGAAGTCAATTACGAACTTGTTATTTAGCTTCTGATCTTTGGCTTCTTACTGTTCCTGGCCTTGTTTTGCAACAGGATAGTTGGTGCTTATGCCCTTGTAATCCTTTATTTAAAAACCTCTCCTCAGGCGTGTTTCCCATGCAATTCTACCTGGAAATTATTAAATGGTTTAAGTACACTTTCCTCAGCTCCACTAACTTTATTTGGCTGCTCTCACACAGGTCTTAAGTTTTAAGAAGAAAATGTACCATTTCACTCACTTTCACATTCTCATCTCAATTCCTCTCCATTTGTCAGAGGAACCCAGCTAATTTCTTTTTTCAGCAATTCACAATTTAGAGCAATTGCAACATTTAGTAAACTATTATAGCTCAATGAAGCCAATTTTACATTTCACAGCATGCACTACATGGGTCAGAACTACAGAGTTAGAGACTGCATATTAGGAAAACACTCCAAAGTATATGATAAGCACGATCCTTGGACACGCAGCAGGCAATAGTTGTAACAGTGATGAGGATCCATTTCACCACATGGAACTGGTGAGAGCGATGCTGGAAGACACTATGTGGGTTGGGAAAGCATAAGGGTAAACTGATGAAAATGAGACAGGAGACACTGGAGATCTGAGGACTACAGAATGCACCTTGCAAGGAAAATATCTATTTAGTCATCAAGAAGAGTAAGCAGAGCTTGAAGACAGTGCACAAACCTGTATGAAGAGAAAATAGTAGATTGTGAAAGAGCTTTGGTGTTGTTTGGGAATGTGCAAAGGGATGACGGCTGGAATTTAGAAGTCTAGAAACCAGACAGACTCAAAACAAGAAGTAATTAAAACTACATATACCGTATTTTACAAATGGAATCAACCACCATTGCCCATCCACATTAGATCTCACCCGGAAAAAGAAGCCATTCTTTTTTCAGAGAGCTGGCAGAAGTAAAGCTGACAGATGTTGTCAACATGTTTTGAGCAACACTTCTTGCCCTTGCCTCATATTCTTCTTCCCCACACTCTAGAATGGCTTCTGTATCAGCAGTCCTTCCTTCCAGACAGTAACTTGCAATGTAAGTAACACCAACTTTTGAAGCAATGTAAGACACCAGTAGCTTTTCAGCAATGGTAATAGCTTAGTTCAATCACCTCGTGCAGACCAGTTTTCAGCTGTCCTGGCTGGCTTTACTCCAACAGTTTTTGGAACATGTCTAGATAAACTGATGGGTCTCTGTCAACATTGCTCTGGGCATATTTCATAACTAGGATAGCCGCAGATGGGAAGGCTCTATTTTTTCCTTCAAGTTTTACCCTAATATTACAACTTCATTACTATACTGTACTCCTAGTATATATTGCCCTGTCACTACAGCCTGAGGTGGAACTAAGTTCTGACTTACAGCATTGCCACTTTTTTATTCACAGAGTCTCATATTTAGTTATGAAACTGTGCATCAGTCTAATGTTATGGACAGAACACATTCAAAATACAAATCACAGAAGAATTTGGTGCTAAATCTGCTAATTCAAATGCCTAAACAGAATGTACCAAACACATGATGAAGATATTAAGTATGACATATGATAGATAACTAGCGTTTAACACAACTTTAATGAGAAGGGACAAACCCACCTCATCGGACAGTGTTTCATTCTCATTCCAATATGCCAGTTTCACCAACACAGCTTGCACTGCACTAAAACATGGGCTCCTGGAATTGCAGTCCAGCAATATTGGTAGACTAGAAATTCATGCTGGCTGTGGCTTCTGTTGGGTAGAACACAACTGGCAAAAATCAAACTCTCCAAAGCGTCCATTTAAAGATCATGTTATTTTGTGTGTGTGCATAGAAAAAAAAAGGGGGGAAAATACTAGACTCAAAGAGACTGTTTGAAAGAACAGCTATTTATTACAAAATTGAATTCCAAGTTCTACTCCATTTTCTGTGAGTGTCTGTACAAAACACATTACAGCTCCAGAAAGCTTTTTCTCATCCCTACTGTGCAGTAGGCATACCTCAGAAGAATTAGAGGACGGTCAGTTCACGGACCATTAGACAAAAGGATTAGCAGCATTAGTAAGAAAGATTCAGAATACAAGACAGAATTACCAAAGAACCCCTCTCACCACCACTGCTCCAAGCTCCTATTCAGTCACAGCAGGTTCTTTAAGTATGGTTCTAAACAGCCATAACCCTTGTAAAATACAATAAATTTACTTGCCAAAGTTTCAGGACCAAATACAAATTCAGCAGGAGTGGTTTCAGCATTAACATTTCCTCCACCTCAGCTATTACCACTCAACAGCCCTTGACATCCAAGGAAGAGGGCATGAGGGAATTTCAGCAGTAAAGTAACTCACAAGCAGCCATGAAACCCTGCTGTTAGCATCGTGAAGAAAAGGCCAATCTTCAGTCCTGACTGCCTGCAAGCCACAAGCTCCCTAAATGTATGGTGTGGAGGTAGTGTTCTCATGCCCAGATTTCCCTTCTCAGGCAAAAAGTAGCTTATGATGTTTTAACAGTCCACACATTTTGCCTTTCACAAAACTCACTGGGCCAATGGCAGAGAGGTCACTTGCTGTAAAGGTGAAAAAATCTTACCTACATTCAGCTGCTGGAAATGCAGCACCGCTGCTGAGGAGATGTTCACATTGCCAGCAGCAACTTGGACGGAGGAAACAGTGTCCTAACGGTACCTGCACACAGGGTGGGTGCCACGCCACAGCCTAGGACGCACGGGCACAGCTCTGTGAGGAGAGTCACCAAGCCAGCAGCAGCCGGGAGCTTCAGGTAAGAGTCTGTATCCACACTGAAAGTTGGTTCACACTCAAACCCCCCGAAGATGATTGTCAGAGGTACCCAGGAGGGACAGTTTGCAGAACAACCCTGCCCTGTGAACTCCCAAATAACACAACTTCTTACCTTTCTATACAACAGTCTTGGTTTGCTGTCAGTTTGCTGTGCGAGACAGGTATTCATTCACTCAGGATCCTATAACGCATCCAGTCCTTCCCTTTATTCAGACAGTTCTTTTTTGTAAGAACTGGCAATACAGCCTAAAGACCAGAGAAGCAAAGAGACGTCTTGTACTCTGCGCAGTGCTTTTAGTGGAAGGAAGAGAATGAGGCCATAAATAAGTAGATATTAATGCACTCTGTGCCATGAGTCCCTACAATTAAGATGCAAAAAGAAAATTCTCTGCAGTGGCTTTCCCACTCATACGCTTGCAAATAATGTTGATGGCCAGTACATGACACACCAAACCTTCTACCTGGAACAAAGGCAGCCTTTGCAAAGAAATCATCCTCAAAACTCCTCAAATCCTCCTCAAAAATCACACCTCCCTCTCACACCATGCATAGTTCATTCCCTGGAAACAGGCCAATTGCTGCATGGGTGTCCTGAAGCAACTGCTAACAAAACCCTTTTCAGATGGATGAATTGTGTAGAATAAATGGGATGGGCCTAGAGCTCCACTGTCTATCTACTGAAAACTGAAGAGGTGAAAACAGAGTTCATACAGAAAAAAAAAAATATCTGAAATGGGAATCTGGAAGCCTGCAGCTTTATGCAATTAGATTCAATAGATACACAATTTGCTGAGAACGTTGCTAGTGATAAAAGGAGCTCTGTCAGRCAAACCTCAAAGGGAAGAGCTGCTCTAGAGAGCAGCATCTTCTGGCCTTGAAAAGCACTGCTAGCTATTTTCCACATGGTTGGGGAAGAGGACTAATAAGCAGTCCTCAAGATGAACCTGAACTCCTTCCACAAACAGGAATGGAAAAAATGAACTGAAACAGCTCAAATTGCAGTCAGAAAGCAGAGTCTGCTCTACTCCAATTGCTTCATGTCTGTACCATTCTAAAACATTCAGTGTCATGCCAGAGCTAGTAATGGGATCAGCATCATTATATTTTACTGGCTTAACAAAATATAGGCTACTACTTTGTTTTCAGCTATGCCTGACAGAATTTTTGGAAAGAACATATCGAGGGAGAAATTTTCAGCTAAGAATAATTCTCAGTCCTTCTCTACTGAAAAAAAGCAAAGCAGTATCAATTTACACTTCCTTGAAAAATCATTCATTGGAATTCAGAGGCTGCAGATTAAGCATGTACCTTTTTAATGTCTGCTCCCTAGTCTTCAAATGTAGATCTTCTAATACCCTTAATTCCAAATGGAAAAAGAAATCCTGCTGGAGGCTGCTCCCTCTTGTGGGATATCTATTTTTTTTCCAGTGTATCCCTCCATACCACTACCAGTACACAAAACCTAAGAAATTAATTAGCCCCTATGTTAACCAAGCACTCTCAACAGTGGATTTCTAAACTGACCATGCTAAATTAAAATAAACTTTTGTTGGTACTGAAGCAAAAGCCGAGTTTGGGCATAGGAAGATGAATGTGAAAATGTGAGTTGCTACTTTCAGCTGGTCCATCCACACTCAACTGCCATCTCTGCTAGAAATAGTATTAGCTATGGTGGAGATAGGGCTCTGAGCAAGCATTGCATCATCTTTAGGCACCTCCTACAAAGCCAGCTCTCTCATAAGCACTGCAGTAACTGGGAAACTGAGCTGATTTTCAGCTTCCCACGGATTTAAGAGTAAAAAGTTTAGAAACTTTCATTTAAAAACACTCACAAATTTCTTAGCTTTTCCAATTAGTGTTTATGGAAAGTGTGTGATCACACATACTGAAAACCCCATGTCTTTAATTTTTTTTTTTTTTTTTTTTTTTTAAATCAGCCCCTATGGCAATTCCTCCCCATGGCAATGGGGCCACTGTATGGAAAGCTCATATTTATGACAGGAAGGCATTAAGCAGATAATCTCACTGAGGGGAGAGGATGCTGAATCACATTGCTACAAATGCAGTGGCGGCGCGTTGTCTGCCTGTCGTGTTGCCAACAGCTAACTATTTGCAGCTGCTGTTTAACTCCTGTCAGACCAAGCAGTATTTAAAGATGTTTGTAGCTTTCTCCCTAATGCCTATACATCATCACTGTGAAGCCCTAGCTCAGGCAGGTGGGAGCATTTCCTGACAGAGCAAATGGAAAAGAATCAGCAGTCCCAGTAGCTAATAAGCGTAATAACTTCCCACCAGGAATTACCAGCAGGTGATTAATTCAAAACCTTTAGAATCAAAAGCATACATCCACACCATCTACGCTGGTTTCTACAGAAGTCACCTTCTGGAGGGAGATGTGACACCAAGCCAGCACCTCATGATAGCAAGCAGCTGCCTTACTGAACACTCCCTTGGATCCTCCATGAAGGAAGAATGAAATCAAGCACCATTAGAGTCTCAGTCCTGCACACAGAACCACTATCTTAGGGATGGTAACACACAGCCTTTCTGTGTTGCAGGAAATATGTTAGAATTCCAGGTTCAGAAAAAGAAAGAATGAACAATTTATGTTCGAAAGCAGGCACATTCTCAACTGATGCTCTCCCAGCACACATCATTTTGAAGCAAGCTAGAAAAGCAGACCAAGGGCTCTGAAAGACTCGAGTTCTTTGATATCTGTGCAAAATATTACTTCTTGAAATCCCAGCTGTGCTTCTGTCTAAGTGTCATTTGCCTTGGATGCTACAAGGTACTAACAGTAGACTGTGATAAGAAACTGAAATTTGGGCAAAGGGTAGGAGATTTAAAAAACACAAACAGAGCATAACAGAGGAGAAAAGAATCAATAATTGATAAAAAGTGCTCTGCCTTCTAGGAAAGGGTGGATTGAACATCCAAGGCTCTTGATGCCTAACATAAAAAGTAGTTCTGCTGGCTTCAGCACTTTCCTCAGTGCAGTACTCAATGGTCAGCCATCTGTGAGAGGGAACTTGCTCAGTATAGCAATACAGTGTGCAAACGCCTTGGGCGCTGACAGCCTGTTCTGCAGATGCCACATTCACCGAGATGACACCTTCATCCTAAAAGTACAGGTACTGGCACTGGAACCGCTTTAACCTAAAGGAGAATGACAACTGTCAGTTCAATTTCCAATCTAGCATTATGACTCCTAGCACATCCCTAAAGGGGCCAGCCTTTGCAGAATACTGGGGCAGGAAATAAATTACCTGCCACTCCATTATAAATTCCTTTTTAGCTTCTTTACAGGTCTGGACGAAACTGCCAAGTGCTGAGCTGGAACAGTCCAAGTGTTAGAAGCGGCCTGCTGGGTAATCATTATAAATGGTTAAAGTGTCCAGCAAGCAAGGCGATATACAGGGATAAACAAACAACCCCTACCTCCCCTGCCTGCAAAGGCCCTGAGAGACAGGCAAGGCACAGTGGCTTAGGGAGATTTCAAGTGGACACCCTTTCAGTTCAGTCAGATTCTAGAAGCACAGTCATCACAAAAAATGCAGATGGCCAGGGCAGAGTGGCATAGAGATCCCTAGGTACCTACATAAAGCTTATAAAAACCCCAAAACACTATAATAAGGACTGTTAAACGTGATAAAAATCCTCATGTCTCACTGTCTGGCTCCCAAGTTGCAGTGAAACTTGGATTACAAGAAAGAAGATACACACACACATCCATGCATGTGGTCACATCCCATGACTTCTCCTGATCTCACTCCTGAAACATCACTGCTGTTTGACTGTTTGAGGGTTCTGATATATTGCTCATATGAACTGTCATTTAAGTGGTAGGTTGTCCATAAACATAATCTAACATTTCATGACTTGAGTCTTCTTCAGAGGGCCTTCTCATGGTCACCCTCTTCATCTTCCAAGCAGGCAGTGCAAACAAATGCCAAAGCACCAGGGCTACTAGATCCAGAGGTCTCCAGAGAAGGCATTTTATAATCAAATGTCTTCAAAGCACTGGAATCAGCCTGACATGTAGCAGATCTCACATTTTTTCTGTCTCTGCTTCCAAGCTCCTTTTGCTGGCTCTAGAACTCCCAGGACTCCATCCACCGGAGCCCTGCCATGGGGCTGTTCGGGTCTGAGGCCATGGGTCCTATCATGCCATAAGACAGAGGATGGAAGAGGTAGAAGCTGTGGAAAGAATCCAAATACCATCAGGGACTAATTAACTGCAGAATGTTCTATCTCAAAATCATTGCAGAAGATTAATCCATACAGGCAAATTATGGCAACTTTGTTTTTAGGCTGATATAAGCTCCACTGAGGAGCTGAACATGGTATTTAGCTTTATCAAAGGTGGTATTATCTCTCAGCAACAACGCTGAAGAATAGTCAGCAGGGGAAGGCTGCAATGGTTCATCTTTATTTGAGGGTCATGACATCATATAGTATGGGGATAGAATCAGAAACTACTGTGGGTTCAGAGCGCAATAGAGTATTCGCACTGAAGAGTGAGGTAAAAGGATGAGACTCCCAGTAACAGATTTTTGAAAATCCATTGCAGGGACACAAACGCTGAATTTAACGAAACATGAGCATTTAGGGTGCTTGCAGACTTGACGTCTAAAAAGATCAACAGAGAAGAGAGGCAGAAACAAAGGCTAATTACCAGGCCGTAAAAGTTCTACTGAGAGAGTGGCTGTTAAACATTGAGGAAAGCTGAGATTGCAGCACTCACCTGTACATGATGAGTAGAACCAGTACCAAGATTCCTCCTCCATATATTTTTCTAGCTGTAGTGCTGGATGACAGGAACCTAGTACAGAACTTCAGTAGTGTGTCCCAGGTGATTCCTAGAAAAAGAATGGAAGCAGAAACAAAAGAACAAAGCCACCACATGCAGCCATTGACTGAGCTGATAAAGCTCTGTTGATACCTGAGAACCTCCTACTTTTAAACTAGTTTACCTTATATACCTTCAGAACTATATAGAATATATATACACACACACACATATATATATAGTCAGCAGAAAGTTGCTTTTTTTCCCAACCATCTTCTCAACAGAAAGAATGGGAAAAAAATTTGCACCCTGGCACACTAACTAGGTTGGTCCAAAGTGACAGGAAAAGCTACCAAGACTGAAGTATGAACAAGCAAGACAAAAGTATGAGGAACCAAGCAAAGAAGGGAAATACCTTGTATAAAATTACATATGTAGTAAAATAGCAGAGAATAGGAATCAAATATCTAAATACAAATGCCCTAGCCACTAGGATATAGAACTCTTTGGGATGGTAAGAACAAAAAAGACAATTTGGCATCTCAAGTCAATTTGTGAAAGCATTTTTAACTAGCACATGTTTTCAAGCACTATGCTCAAGCAGGCAGAAAGCCTATCCCTATCATAAAACAATACAGTTCAGTCTGAAAGCGTTCAAAGTAACAGAATGTCACCTGTTTCCTTGCCTCTTCTCCCAGCCTCCAGTACTTACCTGTTAACATGCTGGAAAAAAGCATGGCAGGAAAGTAGTGGTGAAAGTAGAGAACTCGGCCCATCATAAAGAAAGGGAGATAATGAAGGAGCCAGCCTAGTGCAATCTGCCCTCCACCATGTAGCAAGACTCGGGACAGTTCTGGAACAAAAATAAATATGCTTCAGCAAAGAAAACCTCAACTCCAGTTTCTCTTTGCAAGCCTTAACACAGTGAGTCGTGAGAGAATGATAGGAAAATCAACACAAAGGATATTTGCAAAAAGCAGTCTATTAGTCAGAAATTGTTTCAAGCTTCTACAATATTCCAGTTGTATTCTTTATGCATGTATGTCCATAAAGAACAGTAGTATTCTTTATGCACATTATATTC
Organism: Eudromia elegans; assembly: GCA_003342815.1. NCBI lineage: Eukaryota > Metazoa > Chordata > Aves > Tinamiformes > Tinamidae > Eudromia > Eudromia elegans. Next base: position 1,799,792 of record PTEX01000004.1, on the reverse strand, counting down.
TTTATGCACATACAAATAGCGCCCAGGGGAAGAACTGCCAGCAAAGATATGCAAATACATAAGTCTTGAGCGATCACCAGGAGGTTGACCATACTCAGTGTTAACACCAAGCTTGCAGTTTCTCAGGATGTACATTAGACTAAGTAGACTATTCCAGTTTCTCATGTTTTTGGTTTTCTCTGCAATGGAATTAAGAGCTGTCTAGATGACCACTTTGTCACTCCTTTCTCTGGATAGGAATGTTGTCTACTGTTCAGATTGTGGAAAGCAACTGAGAGCTCTGGTGCTTGTCTTCAACTTAGTCAATAACTCACTCTATTATTGAATAGTTTCACTTCACATTTTAGAATTAATTTCTTAAAACAAAGCAACCATTGATGTAAACTAGACCGGTCAAAGAATGTTATACTAGAGTTTGTGAAAAGCCCTATGAACCAAACATCAATAATAATAACAGATTATCACATCTCTTCTATCTGCTGTTTCATCAGCTCTGCATAAGTATCAGGAAATATATTATCCATTCCCAAACAGCACATATAAGATGAAAATAGAGTGCACAAGCAGACTGTGAGAGCAGGGCATTGATCCAATTGGTCTTTCTCCCTTACAGCCAATAGAGGTAGCTCCTTGCAATATTTCTGTTAGAGATCTATCCTGTTCATTTTTGAACTACTTGTGATATGAAGCTCCCACTCTTTCACTTGAAGAGTTTGCTCCATAACCTAGCTCAGTGGTTTTCCACCCCTGGCACACAGGGCTCTGCCTTCCACAAACTTCTAAAGCATCTGCAAAAGGCTTCTACAAAAAGGAAAACTATTACCAACAGCTTATGTGGGGTCAATATGACCATTAGAGAAATAAAAAAGTCAGAAGTCTACATATCAGAAAAAGTAAAAAGCCTCAGAACCAGTAGATCTCTGTATCAGGAAGGTATCCTTGACATACATTCTATCTTCTACTAATATATCCAGACCAAATACATTTATTCTAACAGATACACATGTGGTCACCAATGAACTGCATAGTTGCTGTCAGTTGCATAGATTATGGCCAACACTTCGGCTCTTGAGCAGTTCATGAACAATTCCCATGCTAGACTGTGTGATCAACAGCACAGCAGAGCTGGTGTATGAGCTACTACTGATTAACCTCGTCTCTTGGAAGAGGCAAATCATCATGACTCTACCGAGACCTTCATTTTGCATCTCCATAGGTTGCCAATCTCAGCAGTCCAACTCAGCACTCTCCAACAAAGGAGTGGTTAAGACTTTACTAGATCTATCTCCCATCTGTGAGTCACTCCTAGAGCTCCTCTGTTTTTTGGCTTTTTATGTATGTGTCTCAGGGCTGTTAGTCACTTGAGGGTTTTTGATGAAGCCTTAAGGCTTAGGAAATCTGGTCTCTGCTATTCAAGAAGTCAGATTTGTTAATCAGAGTAATTCTTTTTAGTATGAAACCCTTCCTTGACAGGCACATCATTTAGTAGTACACTTTCATAGCATTAATAAACTTGGCTTTTTGTAGCTAGCTCTGTCTTCTGTGCATTTTTTCAATGCCCAGAGGGTTGAATACAACATACAGACAGATGTATGATGCCGGAGTTCAAATAAAAGCTTTCCTGTATCAGAAAAGCAGAATGTTGTAATAGACGATTTTACAGTACAGGAGAAACAGGAAAACTGGCCTCACCTTTAAGTTCAGATGTTAGCTGGACACCTCTTTTCAGAGCCACTGTGGTAGAAATTGCCATCAGAAGATACAAGCCAATAGTGACTAGATTCAGCCACCAAATCACCTAAATAGGAACAGAAAAAAAAATTGGAGACATTGGACAAGGCTGGATGTTGGAATGAGCATGTCAGAGGGAAAGAGAAGCTACATGCAGGCATAAAAGCACAATGAGAGAAGCATTCCAAAAAGAAGAGAATCACTGCCACTATGTAAAATTTGCTGAAGACATTGGCTTGGAATCCCCCTCTCCAGCTTACCGGGTTTCCCAGCAAATAAACCCGATAATCTGTCTCATTGACACCAGAAAAACGCAGGCCCTGAGGAGAGAGACCAAAATCAGTAAAGTTAGCAACAATCCAATTACTACCATCTTTAACAGTATCAAAGGTGTCACAGAGGAGGTTGCCTCACAGAGGTGGTGGAGTCAACATCCTTGCAAGTATTCAAAAGCCGTTTGGACACAGTCCTGGGCAATCTGCTCTAGGTGACCCTGCTTGAGCTGGGAGTTTGGTCTAAATAATCTCTAGAAATCCCTTCCAACCTCACAGAATCACAGAATGGTCAAGGTTGGAAGGGACCTCTAGAGATCATCTAGTGCAACCCCCTGATTCTCTGAAAAGCATCTGAAAACAGAAAGGGGTGTGAACTGATCAACATGCCTGGTAGTTGATGGGCCAGTGCCAAGGTTTGGATGTCACTTCATTGTCCTTTGGTTTGAGGCCACTGTTTCCCTATAGATAAAACAAAACAAAATTGAAATAAATGGGCAGTTATGCTGAAAGCCCTGCCCAGACACCTCTGGGCACCTCTGGGCACAGACACAAACATACATGATTACTCTTCCTGAGCAAAGGCTGTTTTCTGGCTACATGAACAGATCAGCTTCTGCAGACTGACAAACTGTGGACAGGAAATATTTGATACTACTGTGCAAATGAAAAATGCTACTTGGCTACCATTAGAGGCATTATTCTCTCATTTCTCTTCTCTGAGTTTTCTGTCATTGAGGACACATGTTGCTTAAACAAGATCTTTGTTTATTAAGAGACTGACTACTTCCACAAGTTTCCCTCCACTCAAATAAAAGCTTCGGAAAGATTATTTCCATAGAAACTCATGTAGGCATTTCTTACCTGAAACAACCTTATCACTGGTTGCCATGGAATTGTTAGCCTTAATAATGATTTGCTTGACTACCTTCAGTCTTTTGAGAATTTGAGAACTGCTTTACAAAAGTAATAAACCTTTAATTCTCTCCAAATGCTAACATTCTCAGCTGAAGGAGGAGCTGAAAGCAGAAGGGAAGCAGCAGGTTGCTAGCAGAGAGCAATCATGGAAAGGACTACAAAGGCAGTCCACCTCCAAAATCTGAAATCTGTTTTTTTCAAGTATCCTCAGGGATAAACAGAGAAGAGGAAAGCAGAGAACACAATATCTCAATGAATTAAAAAAAAACAAACAAACAAGCAGAGCTTTTCCTTCTTCAAATCAAACACTTATTGTTCTCTTCAGTGTCCATTTACCTGATTTTGTGACTCTGATCACAGTAATATCTTCCTGCCTCACTCATTTCACTTTAACAAGCAATGAAAGGATTTGATAACTAGACTGCAGCCAGATTATATTAAGAGTAGAGCCGCGGGTCAAGCGCAGGGCTTCCAAACTTCATTTTAACTGTAAGACCATGCCTTTCTCTAAGTAAAACTCTAAGCAGGCTGCTGTGGCTTTAAAGTCTTGCCCTACCTTGCAGCCATTGCCCAGAAATCTCAGAAATTATATTTCTTTTTAATGAAAGAAAGGAGGAAGAAAATTATCATCAAAAATTAACACTGTCCTACCCGGATCATAACCATGTGGGATTCTAGCAGAATTTCTACAAAAGATGGCTTCAAAACATCCAGGCTGATATTGGGTACTTTAGAAAGAGAGAAAAAAAAAAAGTAGATTAGCAATCCGTATGTTTTACTTTTACTTGATTTTTGCACAACAAACTATGTCCTCCTGTGTCAAATCTGAAACAAAGCTGCTTCTAGCACTAGCACCTCTTTTAATTCCCTATGCAATTCATTCATATTCTAAACAAAGAGACTTTCAGTTAAAAAAGTATCCCCCAGGAAATTTCACAACTGATCTACTCCTTGATTTCCTACTGAGCAAGAGAAATAGACAAAAAATCCTGAAAGAAGCAGATCTCTGTTTCAAGCTGAAATTAGAGCCCAGGTATTCATCAGCCCTGAGTGTGGCAATACAAAGTACAAGATAACAGAAGAGGAGATTCTACCAAGTGAACAGCCCAGGATTCCTTTATTTAGGTTTACACACGGCGGCTCTGAAAGGCTGAAAGCAAAACAGTAACTGTTTGGGTTTTTTTTTTTATGTTGTTGTTTTTAAGTTCAAGTCATCTTCAATTCATGAGATGAAAATTGTATCAAATATTCAGGCCAAATGAGGCTCTGACACATATCAATTCCTGGATGAGCCTGGTAGGTCTATCTGTCATAACTGGCACACTTCATTCTTCACTAACCCTGGTTATACTTTCACTATCCCTTTCTCAATGTTACTGCAAACTTATTATTTAACATGCCCCTCCAGAAGTGAAGGAAAAGAAAAAAATACAGTAGAACAAAGTGGATACTAATTTTTAAATAAAATCATTTAAATATATACAAGATACTCATACCTATCACAGTAATCTCTGCAATTACAACAATGACGTTAAACTAATAGCTTGTGATTAAAAAATACCCTCTTTCATTATTCATGAATATCTCAAAATTCTTATCATACTTCCATTCGACTTGAGGTACTATCACCAGCTTAGTAAAAACACTGAAGCACAATACAGTCATGCATTTCTGGACAACTATCTCAAGTTCAGCAGGTTTGAAAGGGGAAGGCACGTACAAACACTAAATGGCAGCTCTCGCTGTCTGACCATCTCTTCCCTTAAGAGCGAGCCAAGATGCACCCTGAAGGGAAAGGAAACAGACACTCACGCTTCGGGTTGATATGATCCTCAACATTCCAGAGGGAATTGGGAGTCTCCTTCAGATACGGCGTGCAGGTGACTTCCACTTGTTCCCAACCCCTGAGGAACAGCAGGGCAGTAAGTCCCCAACTCACAAAAAGTCATGCAGTATTTCCAATTCATATCTGATTTTTTTTCCTTCACATTTAGTTTTCACATGGAGGTTTTTTTCCCACATTTACACCTGCCACACCTCTCAAGCTCTGCTATCTTTTTCTTATATACTCAGACATCCTATTCTAGAATTTTTTTTTCTCTCCAAAAGAAAAGTCATTGTCATCAATCCAAGTCAATCCATGCCAGTAGCAAGTCAACTACAGAAATACAGAAATGACTCTAGAGGATCCCATCAACTGCTTACGTAGCCTGTTACCCTATTTCTAGCAGTGGACACATTTTGGGAAGTGCAGCAAGTACTGCAGTAATGTGAAAGATCAATCAGGAGTTGTTTGCTGGTCACTCCTTAGCATGTGATGTTCAGTTCTCTGAAGGACAAGGATTATTCCCTTTAAATTATTTTTAAAAATATGTATAAATCCAGACTAATCTAACCATCGTTATTCCTAGTCACAGTATTTAATCTGAGCTCTTAATGTCAACAACATTGTGTAGCAATGACATCCATGTACAGAGTAAGATTGGGTCAGGGAAGAAAAACAGTCATTTCTTGAGCACTGCCATGAGAGCAGTGGTTTGGTGTTTTCTCTTTTGGTTTTTTTTTAACAATGCTGGCTTACTGGAAAAAAAAATCCAACATACACTTATATTCTGGACCACACAATCACCAGCAGAGATACCTGCCTGCACTCAATACAATTCATCTTATATGGGATTTCTTTAAAGCCCTTTTTTACCGTCACACAGTGGAGGGAAACCTAAACTAGCAGGCACAGAGGCAGCTTTGGAAACAGCAGCAACATGACTATGCAACATGCTGCTTCAGGATCCACGACAGCTTACTACACAATACAGCTCTCCAGACACAGCAGCTCATTTTCCAGTAGTCTGAATATCTACACATGTACCTTGTTTTATGATGAGTTTATACTCGTACAACCTGGGGGGATGTTAAATCCCTTCCCTGCTAATATCAGCTTGTTACAGCTGCCTTTACACTCCAGATGCTGCACACAGAAATGGCCCAAGATCTTCAAACTACAAAAGATATCAGCATCAATAAAAATGTTTGTTGGATCATGGAATATAACAATGTAAATTGCCTCATTTTTTAGCAATTTTTTGCACGTCCCTTCGGATATAAAGAGCCTTTAAGAACTACTGCTTCATGTCTAGGATCCTCTCCCTGGACTTAACTGCATAGCAAGCTCTACCCCAATGCCATTGTTGGAACTCCTAGTAAGGGATATTGTTTTCCAGAACTGCTGCCGTCCAGTCACTTTCACTGTAACAACTTCATAACTCTCTTCCAGAACTTCCTAACCTCTAGTCATATGTTTAGAGCCCAATGGACCTTTAAAAGAATAATAAAATACAAAGAAATGGAGGAAAAGTGGGGTTTGCCTAGCTTAAAAGTTCAAAGGACCATAAAATAAAGATGCAAAAGGAGGAGTATCAGCCTGTCAGCACAAAGCCTTTGGTGAGAAGGATTAAACTACTTACCATTTTGGCAGTGTCTTTCCAGAAGAGCCCAATATGCACCCTGTGGCCATGTGGGTTAGCCGGATCTGACTGCGGAGGACTTTGATGAGCTTCACAGTCTTTCTGCCCATCACTTCAATCCTCCAGAAATCATTGGAATCTCCTGTTCCATTCTATCATCCAAACATAGCACAAGGAGGGAAAAAAAAAAAAGAAAGAAACAAACAAAACAACAAGGCAAATAACAAAATACGGGAAAGAGGCATAACAAACAGGAACTTCGGAAACTCTACAGCTGGCACAGCTAAACCAAAGAGCACAGGCTGCCCTCATTCACAAAAGAAACCCCTCATTAGGAAAAGATGATTTGAGATATCAACAGCTACCCACAAATACATTTCAATCTTGCCAACCTTAAGATTTTTTTGCTTTAAATTTGTATTTGACTCTGGTTCAGAACTACATTTTAATTGGAGATGGTTTGGCCACCTCTCAAAAGGCACGTAGGCAACAGCCCCCTGCCTTTGGAAATTCAGCCTCAAAGCAGATCTTATTTTCCTGATTCCAAATTCTGTCATCATTCTGTCAATAAAAGCTATTTGTACATATGACAAGGACAGACACAGAAAATAATACTTGTCAGAGCAACTTCAAGGTTGCCCAGCTAGGCATTTAAGGAGCTGAATGCTGCCAAAGCTAGACTAGGAACAAAAGCTTTTTTTTTCCTGATTGTGCTCATACTAAATAGACCTTAAGCACGAAATGTGCTGTCTTATACTAAAAGAGATTTCCTTCCAGTCCAGGAGCTCTACAGATATCATCCTAGCCAGCAAACTAAACATAGGAGTAAGTCTCCTTGTCACGGTGTGAACTTCCCCCCCAAAAAGGAGGGCTTGTTTTAACTTGCCAATCACTTACTATTCCATAGCCAGTGACCTGAAAATGCTTCCTTGTCAGGGGAGCCTCATGCTGGTGACTGTGGAGATTTCTAGTAGTTCTGGAATGAAATTAAAAGTCAAATCTGGCTTTGTTTTTGTGTCTTAGTCAGTTTGTCATAAAAAATTAGTTTTGAGCCATTCAAAGAGAGCTGCCCAGCCCGCTGACCACTGAATCCCGGGCTGGGGCAGGATGCAGCCTCAGCAGGGATGGTGCCATACAGCGGAACAGCTACTTCCCACCACATGACTCTGAACTTCTGCCACAGTGGGCAGTGCTGGCAGAAAGCAACAGCACGAAATAATCCAGTCCAGCTATAATCTACCATCTCCAGGTGGAAAAGACTTTGATTATTGCTTGCCACAGTTTGGAAAAATAACCATTTAGTTGAAAGTGCATGGAGATTTTTTTTTTTTTYCCTATATGAACAGCTAAAATGTGACTAACAGCTCCAATCTTGCAGGATGCAAAACAAGTTCCTGACCTGTCTTGCCTATTAGTTTTGCTTTTGAAGGAAAAGATTGCACCATGCAGTCAACACAGACTTCCTGAGGAGTGGGTGAGTAGTCCCCATGAGCACCAGGCGTCCTTCCCAGCGCTCATGATGGGATCACTCAGCTCCTGCCTTAGCTGGGACTGCTGACTTGGAAAACTAGAAAAATCTGGCCATCCTTCTGACAAGAGCTGATCAGTTCTTAACAAAAGCAGTCAGACAGGCGGCCTCTCCCACCAACAGCTGCAGCTGCATCCAGCCCTGCCTTATCCGCACAGAACCCTCGGCCCACGCCGGAAGCTGTTCCTAGGCAAGGGCTGAGAGCCACCTGCCGGAGCTTTCCCTGGCACTGCAGGCTCACCTCCCACTCCAGAAGCCTACCTCCCTTCAGCACGTGAGTGGAGTGAGAAGAATACTGCAAACCCAAGAATTTATCACCATCATTTGCACATATTTGATGGTAAAATGGAAAATGCAAGGCATCACTTTTTTAGAAAAACCTTTAAAAGTGTTTTTGGAAGTCTAACTCATGATTTGTAAACATGCAATATTGAGTGTGTTATGACATGATTTCCAGATGTACATGTAAAGAATGTATGAAGTTACTTGCAAGAAGGTGATCCTTAATATTACAGAGCTACTCAAAACCTTCAGAGGGTCCTGGATGGACTCCGTAAGTAGGTGCTTTTAATAAAGCTGTATGGTTCTGTTAAGGGCTCCCCATCCCACAGACACCCATCAAAACTCGATCTCTTCAAACCCCAGAATTCATTCTTACTCTTTATGTTCCAGGCGGATAATATCTCCGTGCCTCACAAACTCGACAGGGCTGGTGGGGTCTACCAGATCTGCTGAAAAAAGGCAAACCAACTGTATCAATATGGTGACAAGCAAATCAGGGTCTAAAGGTAAGTTTCTTGGGAGCACTCATGCCTCAGGCAGACAGGAACACAAGGCAGACTCACTTGTGTAGACTCCAAATCTGGGGCAAAATATTGCTTCAGCTTAAAGACCAGCCCTGAGGGCCATTCAGTGCAACTGTGCAAGATCATGGCCTCAAGCAGACACATTGCTGTTAAACAAGGAAGATATGTGGCCAACCTAACTGAACAGCACAACTAGAAATACAAAATTCTATTTCATGGACTATATTATGGCACTTGCAATAGGGAATATAATGGTACTAATTCTGAGTTATTTCCCCCCACACTTTTTTTTTTAATAGATAGTTTACCTATAGCTTTTATATATACACACAGAGTGCAGGTGTAGAAAAGAAACTCCCCCAGACCATATATGTCTCAGCTATGGTACATGATATTCTAAAACAGAGCAAGTACAAACATATACTGGAACCCAAGTTCTCCAGGAGCCACTGTCACAGTAGTAAGTTTCACAAAATATTAACCAAGCTCAAATTATTTTTCTGTCTTCTATTTACAGCCCTGACAAGCTGAAACCTTTAGCTGAGAAATGCTTTTCTATCTCAGTTATACAAATTGGAAAAAAAAMCGGAGGTTGTCACAAGAAGTATTCATCAAGATGAGACCTCATTCTCCTTGTTCTTCCCCCCATATCAGTGAAAGATATTTTACAATGGTGGTACTTGGAAGATTTAAGTAGAAAAATTGAAGCAGCAGTTATGGAAGTCACTCTGCTGGTGTTGGTTACCTGTATTGGAATCATGTTTCTTTATAATCCACAGGTTATTCAAATCCTTATGCAAATAGGCAGTGACCTGAAAACACAGTATAAACCATTTCATCAAAGAAGAAAAAGGCTGGGCATAGTAAACATGCATTCATCAGCAAAACCAAGTCCCAAATAAATGCCTAACACAGAACAGCTGGGATTATTTTTATGAAGTTCAGAAGTTCTGCGTTCCCTTCCCCTCTCCAAACTCCCCAAACTCTCCCAGCTTCCTATTCTTGTCCATCTTCCAGAACACAGTGTAGGGTGAAGGGTGAGGCAGGTCTGCAGCCTTTTCCACTTCTCCATTCAGGGAAACTCCTATTAGCATCTCAGCAAGCCCCTTTCCCTGCTTTTGATATCATAAAGCATGTTCTGAACTTGAATTCTGTCTATACTTGAGTCAGCTCTTATAGGACACCTACAATAATAAACATTTATGTCATGTGAGAGCATTACATTTTCTGGCTGGAAAGAACAGCAAGAAAAGATTAAAGATGTATTTTTTAAAAAATAAAAAGTCTTCCCTGTAACACAGACCAAGTGGAGTTAAAAAAAAAAAATGTTTTGCTCTTGAAACTTTCTTTCAAAGAGCTCAGGAAGCTTTTAGATATTAATATGCAAACTACAAAGTATATCTTGGGAATATTATAGAGTTTGCAAATCCTGTTGAGGCTTGATGATGATAGTTAGAAATAGGAAATTCTTTTTATTTTTGTACTACTTAATTAGTGGTAATTGCATGGTTCCTAATTTTTGCTTTGATCTACAGGTTAATCTTTTATCAGAAACCTTTAAAAAATTCAGGTAAGCACCTCTCATAATGGCTAGATTATGAACATACAGAAATCTAATTTAATGAACAAAGCCTTACAAATACTCATGTGACAAATGAGGAAAACAAGGTATAAAAGAGGAAATAATTAATGTAGGTCCACAGCGGCCAATGCTGGGGTGAAAACAATGCTTGGCACTCTTATTGTTTTAACACATAGCAATGAACTCTACAAGAAAAAGTAACAGATTTGTTTTATATATAAGTTTTGCAGCCTTCCCTGAGGTAACACTCCTTCACTCCCTGTGCAACGTGCCCTAGGTAATCATGCTTGTGCACAGGAGGTGGAATAGATGATCTCTAAAAGGCCCTTCCAACCTCAATGATTCTGTGACTCAGGAATATTATTTTTCAACCCTCTTTGCCTCCATCTACAAAGGGTGATCTCACTACCATAATGAAGCTTTGCTACTGTAAGTCACTCTTCTGATGCAAGAATGACACAGTTCTGAAAGGATCACAGATTCTGACACAGCTCCTGTCACAACACCATTTACTGCTCAGCGTAAGAGGATGAGGAAGCTCCACAGGCCAGGGGACAAAGACTGTGACTAGACTAGTCAGTACCACAGCAGTGCACTAACCTGCTGCTGACGGGCTCCAATGCCCTCGGGGTAGAGGTGCCAGTGGGAGTGAAGGTATCCCCCAGCCATGCGCAGGTTCTTCATTGTGACCACGGAGCCATAGGCCAAGTCTAAATAGGAAGGAAGGAGAAGCAAAGGCATAAGCTAAGTATCCTCTAAGTATTTCCCCAGTCAGCCTGCAGGGCTTTGATTCAGCAGGTATGTTCCTGCTGTGTTTTTATACAAGCTCATTTCCTGTTTCACACATCAAACAGTTTATCTTTCATCACCAACCAAAATTCAGAAAAACAGATGTATAAAATGTAGTTGAAAAATCTAAAATTCTCCCAGATACTTTTAACATAAACAGAAGTTGTAGTTCTGAAACAGGAAAATGCTCCAAAGGATAAAAAAGTATTACCAAACAGTTATGCACAGTGCATTAAACACATTAAGTGTTATTTTCAATATTTTTCTTTTCTGTAGATACATAAAACTGTAGAAGAACAGCATGGATCTGACTGAGCACAAGACACAATCTACGCTGTTCTGTGCTGACTTACAAGAGACCTTGTTTTTATTTAAATGCACAGGCACATTGACAAAACTCATAGCAGTTTATTCCTCTGGACACTCACACTCTGGAACAGAGACGTTATGAAGATTATTCCCAATCAACTGCGATTGAAAGGCAGAACTGAAGAAA
>PTEX01000004.1:1760009-1778337 GCA_003342815.1 Eudromia elegans | reverse complement strand
CCTGCCCCGGGCACTGCAGGGGCTGCGCTGCTCTCGGGGCCCCCAGGCCTCAGACCGCACAGCAGGGCCGTGGAGCACAGCCACATGCAGGGGTTCCCCTGGTGCAGAGCAGGGAACCCACTCCATGTTAAATCAAGCTAGAGAGATCCAGGGCTTTGGAGCAGGCCTGTCCCATTTACCCCGTTAATTTTAGTCCAGCAGATTACAAGCAGTGCATTCCAGGCAGTGCCTGTATGGAGTATAGATGTGTTTTTCCATAGGAGGCCTCTTCATAGAAAGGAGGATGCTTCTTTCCCTCATATCCCACCCAGTCATTTTTGAATGYGCTACTGCCTTGGGTCAGACCCATAGCGGTGCTTACTGCAGAGATGGGGATTCAGCAAATAGGTGAAAAGACCGTGGCTTTTTCTGGTATGTCCTGACCGTGGCCTGGAGGAGGTGGTGTTTGGAGCAAAACATCCTGCAGTGCACAGGGCCTCGCTGCTCCAGCTTTGGAGTGCCCAGCAGCTTCCTCAGCAGTAAAATGTCTCCGGGAACAAGTCTCCTGGGAATGCTCTTTTTGGTCTCCTTGTTGATTGTCTCCACATGAATTTCTTGGGTTTATAGGCTCCCTAAGAAGTGTGGTCAGGATCACAGCACTGTGAGCCTCAGCGGTAGGAATGGGCTTGAGTGCACAAGCCCAGCTGAGCGCCTTCCTCTGCTCCCTGCGCCCGCTCCCCCGCGGTTCCCACTACTGGGGCATCCCACAGACAGATGCAGTGATTCCATAAGAAATCCAGTAGTGCTCCTGTGCCCTGTGCCATCGGCTGCACTGGCTTGGGCCCAGGCTTAACAAAATGCCTTCAGGCATTTAGGTGTGTAAGAGGATGTAACRCCAAGACACTATACACACTGCCCCCGGCATGTTTCCTTTAGGCCAGTTCTGGCTGCAGACGGGCTTGGCAGCGTTTCCTCCCTCAAGAAAGGAGCCTTGGCTCTTGCTGGTCTGTGTYGCAGGGCCTGGCTACCACAGGCCTCCAAGGGGTTCTCCCTCTTGCCTCCTCAGAAGCTGATGAAACTCTAGATCTTCCTGGATTAGTCATATGCATTTCTGTGGTGGGAAGGTCCTTTGGCAGGATTTTCAAAGGAAAGAGGGCTGGACCATTGAGGATAAGAAGTTCTCCCAGTTGTATTATTTTTTAAAACAGAATTGGCATTTAAGGCCAAACTCTCCTAACCTTCATGCCTCTACTGCTCCACTAATGCTGAAAATGAAGAGAACCAAAACAGAAATCTTAGTAGATGTCATGCAAACATTGTCCTCCTGCTGACCTGCCAGCTCCAACTGATACATCTTGCAGCTTGCAGTGACTACCACACAGTGCAGCAAACGGAGGCAGTTCTGCCCAGCCCCGGCCCATGCTCAGCTCCTCCTCYGAGCGGGTGAGGAATGGTGTCATTCCGAGGCCTGGGAAAAGAAGGCACAGAGGAGTAAAACACTCCTGCTGTCCCTGCATCTTTATTTAGCCAATTGTTTCACCCATAGCCTTCCTCTCCACAGGGAGCAAAACAGCATAAATTCAGGAGATCATTCCAAGTCCAAGGCTCTGGAGACACAGCTGAAAGGTCTTTTTAGTAAAATTTCTACGGGCCCTGAGATGATAGAACTAAGCAATTAGTTTAACACCATTTAGATACAAATGATAGTGCAGGCTGCAAGAACAACAAAAGCTGTAAGAGGATCAGGAGAAATGTCTCTGCCAGCTGAGAGTCCAGAGTCCAAAACATATGGTTCCTTCACATATGCTGAAGGAAATGAATTTCAGAGCCAAAAATCATCAGCAAGTTCTTCAGGAAAGACAAAGTAGTATGTACAAATGCTGTTTGTTTCTGCTTTGGTGTTTGATGCTTTAGAAGTCGTGTTTTCTTGCCTTCAAGAAAGAAATTCCTGAAGCAGAGGATTAAAGAAAATCAGTAAATATGTAAATATGTTGTCATCAAAAGAGCTGCCAGTACAGCCATCACTTCCTCTCTCAGAAAGCATTTCTCTAGTAAACTTTGGCTACAGTAATTCAATCAGATGCATATTTTAATTAATATAAACTGTAAGAGAGACATCTGTGTTTACAAGGRGAACTGGAGCACAGAAGTCCTTGGGGCATGTATCATTTTCTGTTTGACAGGCTGTGCATGGATGAGCAAATCGCTGCCTTTCTCTGCCCTCCTGTTTTAATTTCTCTGTTCTGCGAGGTGGGCACACAGAGGGCTCCCTGTGTTTTGGGATCCATAGTAGTCTTGATTACTGGCTTGTTTGGAAAGATGCGAGTGCTGTTTGCAGTGAGTGTGGTGTTTTGCTCAGAGCTGGGCTGCTGGCTGAGAAACAGCCTCTTGCAGGTACATGGGGCAGGAGGCTGGTCCTGAGGAGAGGAGGGCTGCAGGCCCCAAAGGTCCTCCAGCGAAGGCAGCCCTGGGCCAGGTTGCTGCCCATCCTTCCCTAGGGGAACAAAAGTTCTTTCAGTTTCCTTGCTGTGTTCCTTATCTGCCTTGCAACTCCTGAGAGCTCGACAGTGTTGCCAGATATTTTATTCATTCTGGACAAAAAAATAGAGAAATAAATTATTTCTAAATATGATTCCACCCTTGAAACTGGTAATCGTTGTGATACCTGAGCTGGGGCTGCAGTGGGTGTGGATGCAACTAAATGCAGCCACCCAGCTGCTTGTGTCCCACTCTGCTGTTCTTGTGTCCGGGACAGGGATTTGGGGCGTGGTCCATTASTCATTGGCTTTAGAAGAAAAGCCTTCCCCTCACCCAGTATGTTTTAAAAGGGCAAGGACACGGTGGTTCCAGTGGTTTCAGTCCTCAACAGGGGCTTGCACTCACAGGCCATGGCATCCGGAAAGGTGAGACCGTGCCGGGGGTGGAAGYGGCTGAGGAAGCTGCCCCGGTGCTGGGGTTCAGGTGGAGCAGAGWCCCTGGCCGCACCTGGAGCAGTGGTGCTGCTGCTCTGGAAGGAGACCCTGGCAGGCCTCGCCAGGCTGGAGAGGGTCTGGGTCACAGTGCTCTGATCCACAGCGCTCTGATCCAACTGCTTGGCTCTCRCAGGATAGAAGCTGGCAACCTCGGATAGTGACAGAGAGGGGAGCCTTGCAGGGGGTTGTTGTGTCAGCRCAGCCTGTATACTGCCGAGAACATCAGATGAGACCAAAATTCTTTGGGACAGCATGAAAGATAGTGACATGGAACGGTCRCTTTAAAAAGGGAAGCTCTCCTGAGCTTGACCTGTGTCATATGGTTCCTCAAATGCCGTGTTTTCATGCTGTGTTCTCCTTAAAAATCTCTGGTGTTCCCACGATGAAACCACCTGTCCTGTCTTTCTTTTCTCAGCCAATACTTTATAGCTATTTTCGAAGTTCCTGCTCTTGGAGAGTGAGAATTGGTAAGATGGAATTTCAATGCCTGTTTTACTCTTATCACCCTCCCCTATGATAACCCAATTACTCAGTGACTTATTAATAGATAAATCAGCAAACATGTACCTCAAACAGTGCATCTGCCTTTCCTTTAGCTCTTCTGGAGTTGGGGGGAAGGGAATAAATACCAGAGCTCACCTAGAGCTGAGGAAAGGGTGAGGAAAACAGAGATTAACTGGGAAGCTGAGGATATTTCCTGTAGCTGTTTGAAATTCAAGTAGCAGTGGGAATGGCAACCTGCCTGGAAGAAGAGAGCTATGAGGTTGGGGCAAACTTCTCCCCAGTTAGTTATGCAACACTGCAGAAGCTGAATCATCTTCTGGGGACAAACCTCCCGTGAAAGGCTTTGAAAGATTTTTCCCTCCCCTTGGAAGGGAAGATTGTCTCTGCAGATTGCCATTTTACAGATAGTCTCTGCAACTAGTTAGAATTACTCCTTTTGCAAATCTAACACAATGCAGTTAGCTGTTTCTTCTAGTCCTACACTCTCTGCCTGTACAGATACTGCCCCAATCGGTGGTGCCGGGTCTTGAGAGCTAAGCAGGACTGGGCATGGTCCCTGCATGAGCTGAGACAGTCTCTAGAGGAAGGTTTTGCACTGAGCACAGAGSTCATCAGGAGGAGCTGCACTGCAGAGGGTGGCACAGCTTGTTTTGAACAACAGCTTTTGCCAGAGCTGACCCTTGGTGCCTTGATCCTTAGCTTGCCAGAGGTCTGTTCTCTGGGAGGACACAGGCCCCTCTCTTGAGAAACAAAATCCTTTTTAGTTTTAAAGACAACCTTTGAAAAAAGGGAGAGGTAGCATCGCCTTGAGCTATTTTCTAAAAAATGAACTTGGTCTTGGCATGACTTTCTGAAGCTCTGCATTGTGTTCTCCCCAGCACTGGCTCTCAAAGGGATTGCCTATARCCAGGTGCCAGTGAACCTCCTGAAGGATGGGGGGCAGCAGGTAAGGACACCACTGCCATTGGTATTTCTAGGGGATACGAACATGGGATCATTGGGAGAACTGGGGTCAGCACTAGAAAGTTCCATGGAAAGTCACTGAATTCCTCACTGCTTCTTGGTAATTACTTGTTGCTTTCGACATTCTACCTCCTGAGAACTTTTTCATGGGGGCCAAAGCTGAGAGTCATGGGCTGGGTAGTACTGTCCGACTTGATGTGTCACTGTGGGCTAAGACAATGCTGGGGAACTAGGGCGGTAATAGAGACACTGGCACAGTACCACCCATCTCAAACTTTGTATTACTGTTTATCAAGAGTCAAGGCACTCCTTGCATAGAGAGATCCCTGAGCCCAGTGGGAGCTTGCAGAGCAGGCTAACAACACAACATAACTTACTGGAAATAGTAATGGAGAGAAAGGGAAAGCTGGGTTTAAAAAAGTAAAAGAGAGATTCTACAGGTAGAAAACAAGAAAGAGGGAGAATTTCTGGTTGCAATAATCTCAGGTTTGTTTTTCTAGCATTCTGCTGAATACAAGTTAYTGAATCCAATGCAGCAAGTTCCAACCTTGAAAATTGATGGCATCACCCTTTCTCAGTCGGTGAGTTACCTGATACATCTTAACCATCATTCCAAACTGCTGCACAGACAGGAAGGACTTTGCTCCATCTCTTCCCCCAAAGCACCAGATTTGTGCATTAGAGATCAGATGGCATTTGTGTTGAAGAGAACAATCCTACCTGAGGTCAGAAATATCTCCTGCTGGAAAACTGCTGTCAAGCATTCAGGCTCAGCTTAACCTTGGTTCAAAACCCCACCTGTTACAGGGCAATTTGCAACATCTTAGATAGCTGTACCATGGCTTGTCTTAAATTACAGTTGGACTAAACTACAAGGTCTCAAGCAGCTATCAAAGAGGATATTCTGTGGCTTAGATTGAAAACAGATTCTATTCAAAAGCTGTTGTTTTCTTTGGACCAATTAGGAACTCCTGCCTTCTGTATATTCAGTTCATATGTTTTGATTCCACTCTACAATACCATCTCCTTATRTCTTTGTTCATTGCAGCTAGCTATAATTCATTACCTAGAAGAAACCCGGCCTAACCCCAGGCTCCTGCCTCAAGATCCAAAGAAGAGAGCCCTAGTCAGAATGATCTCGGATCATATTGCCTCTGGCATTCAGCCACTTCAGGTACTGCCTTGTCATATCCATGCAAAYGAAAAAAACCATATGGGCTTCTAGCAGTCTGCATCTTAGACTGTGTTAGCAGATGAAATCTATGCTTCATTTAGCACAATGGTGAAAACAATATGTATTTCCTACAAAGAAAATTCTTTAGGAGCCCAAGATTCTTTTCAGAAACAGCTTAACCCCTAACTTTTTACTGCAAGATTTACAATATTTTCAGAGAGGACAAGATGGAATGATTCACRGTGCACTGGCAAAGGAATACCCAGGAAGATGCTGTAATAGAAGGACAAGAACAGGTTGCCTAGAGAGACTGTGGAGACTCCATCATTAGATATATTCAAACCAGTCTGGACCGGTCTTGAGCAACCTGCTGCACTGACCCTGCTCTGAGCATAGAGGTTGGACCAACTGATCTCCAGAGGTCCCTTTGAACSCTAATCCTCTGACAGTCCAAGGAGAGAGATGGAGCCAAGTAAATGGTTCTTTCAGTGTGGATGAGATCAAGGCTGACCCAGAGAGCTGAGCTCAAGCTGAGCCCGTCCTAGTCTGCCCTCTTCCTGTTCTGAGACAGGTATTAGTGAGCTCCAGCTCATAGGAGTCAGTCTAACCTGCCGATTGTTCACTTTGGCAGAATTTGAGCATCCTGGAACAAATCGGAGAGAAAAAACTGGAATGGGCTCAGCACTGCATCAAGTCTGGCTTCCAAGGTGAGTTCCACACCTGAAGAAATCAGTACTTTGATTGGCCCTTCAAAACTGTGGAATTGTGTGCTGCACCCCTGGGCTCCTACTTTGTCCTCAAACAAAACAAGAGATCTTTCTAGTCTGGTATGTTGGTGTCCTGTCCTGTTGGAAGAGACACGCTCTTCCTGCCCCTAGTACTTCATCCAGGACTGGTAGCTCTCCAGCATTTCCATGGAAGGAGCTTGTCCACATGCAGTGCTGCTGCTGCGTGTGAAAGAGAGAAAGCTCAGAACTGTCTTGAACACTATTATATTGAAGCATGAGGACTGACAGCACTCTCCTTCCTACTGCTTCCAGGCTACTGTCTTTTGCACTGAAGTTTCTATATTAATATACTTTTACCTTAAGCCAAAAGACATCCTGTGTCTTGGCAGAATTCCCACAAAATCTAGCAAGCAGCAAAATATTTCTGTGAGTCCTTGTGAAAATTAGGGTGCTGATCCACAAAAACCTTTCCCCTGCCACGTGCTGGAGGGGCAGGCCCGTCTTTGCTTCTGGACAGACACAARCTGACTGCACCTTTGTACTCCTCCACACTTATATGTATTTTCTTAATGTGTCCCTAGTATATCAAATGCATTGGTTGAAGCAGCTAAAATCATCCTAGTTTCCAAGTGGTCGGGCGATCCTAAAGGTTCCATAATCTTTCTGTGATAAGATTTCTGTTCTTTCTCAGTTCTGACTCAGATTGCYGCTCTTCATGCCTACTAGCTCAGCACTGAAACACTCTTGTTCAGCTTTCCAGCTTCAGAGCTCTTTAGCATACCCCCACATGCAGCTTTCATTAAGCCTTGGAAATGGGTTTCCTGTGCCTGACCCCCCTTTTCCACCTCTGTTGGCAGCACTGGARCAGATTCTGCAGGATACTGCCGGGCGCTACTGTGTGGGCGATGAGGTAGGTAGCTGAGTGTCACACACCACTGCAGAACCAGAAGCCTCTGTATCTTCCAGAGTTAACCGTGGAGACATAGACATGTCCACCCTATGCCTGGAGCTGCATGCTGTGCCTTCACCACTAAGAAAGCAACTGCATGGATCCTCTTTGGGCCATTATTGACTTTCAGATAGTTATGGGATCTCTACTTATCCCTGCCTGTAATCTGCTGAAGGCCAGACTGTACAGCTAGGATCTGGAACCTGATTGGCACTAGGAGATGTGGTAACAGATTAAATACCTTTCATCCTCAGGAGATTTTGAGTTCTAAGTTCCCCCCATAATAAGGCCAAAGCTTAGTTTAAAACAGACAGGGTCWTTTCTAAGCTCTGGGACCTTTGGCCAGATTGCATCATATTTTTCTGATCTATTTCTCCAAGTTCAACGTAGACATACTTCAAAAAAAAGAGAAAGAGTTCATACACAAGACATTTTGACCCTTTGCAGTCTAGGGGCCATAATAAAGCTCTACTTAAAGAAAAAATAGACTAACCCTCACAGAATATTTTATGGCAGGAAACTTGTCAGACTGGAGCCCTTGGTGGGCAAAGGCTATTTGTGCRATCTTGTACTGGAGATACCCAGTACTTCATGACCTGGGCAGCAGGGTGGGGGCAGCTGTCCTGTATGCAGAAAGGCAGCTTCTTATGCGGTCCTTTGTGGTTTTTCTCAGATTGTGGGCCCATGAGTGTGTGTACAAAGGCCTGTCACACAACAGATCCTGATTTTGGCTGGAGCTGCTTGATGCTCCTTAAGTGCAAGCAAGCAAAATTTAGTCTGCAGCCTACTGGCAAGACTCCTCTGCTCAGTGGCATTTGCCATAGAAGCACAGTGCCCCTGAGRCTGCCATGATCAGCTGGTAAATACAGGATCAGCTCCTACAGGCTGATGGGTTCTAGTACAAGTGACTCCTATGAAGTTCCTGCCATTGCGCTTTTGAGATATTATTAATGCTCTATTAGATGGGGTTGCCATGAAACCTCCTCTCTTCACCCCAGAAACACATAAAAAAACCTCATTAGATGCTACTGTCTGCTAAGGTAATGGCTGTTGTGCTGACAGTGGCTACTGCTACAGTGAGGGGTGAGGGGACAGGCTCTGGATTATTTTGACCCCTTTTCTCTGCTCCATTGCAGGTGTCCCTGGCTGACTTGTGCTTGGTGCCTCAAGTTTCAAATGCTGAAAGGTAATTAAGATAAGCTTGATGTACACTTCAGCACATCGCTGTGYGGAAGCTCTCATGTGCTGGGCTGTCAAAGCTGACCTTTCCTCTGCTGCTCCTTGTGCCTGTTAGGAAAGCATCCTTCCTGCATGCTCTATCCCATTATGGATTATTCTGTTTGTGTTCCTCAATGTCCTAAATACTGCATCTTTTGAAGGATCTCAGGAGGAAGCTGGACTGTCTTCCCAGAGTCTCCAGGAGTGAAAGCTCATCTGTATCCATACAAAAACTAAGGCTATCCATGCTCCACATCCTCCTTCTCCTCTTTGTCCTATATTTACACTGCACACAGAGGAGAAAGAGCAGTTGGGCTGTATTTGTAGAGAACACAAACCCTGTGCAAGAAGGGTCTGTGTAATTCCCACATTATCATTGTTGGGCAGAAAGCACAGTGCAGTCCTACTGTATGCTGAACTATGCAGAAAAGCCGAGTGAAGACATAAGAGCTAACTAAGCTTTCCTCTACTTTTTTTTTAATTACAAAAATATACCTTTCTCTTAATGCAAAGATACCCCAACCTGTGAGATTCTGCTATACTGGGCAGGTACAGCACAATGCTTTGCCTCAACAGGCACTGCTACAGTGGCTGTCCAGCTAAGAGTCCCTGATAAATTCTTCTCCTTTTACAGATACAAAGTGGACCTGACTCCATATCCCACAATCACCAGAATCAACAAAGCTCTCCTAGAGTTGGAGGCATTCCAAGTAAGCCACCCATCCCGGCAGCCCGAYACCCCTGCAGAACTGCGAGCTTAAAGCTGTTTTACCCATTAAGTCAAGTGAGCTGGGGTGGCGAAGACGACATGAGCTAAATGCTAAAGAGGATTTGGGTGCCAGCAGAAAATACTCATGTATCATTATCATGTGGGTAGAGGAAGGGCCGAGAGAGAGTCCCACTGCTCCAGAATAACCTGGATGATTCAAAAAAGCTATTACTGTGCTAAGATTGCAGCTGCTTCAGACTATATTTCTATATGATATTTTCTATCCCTCCACAAAACAGATTAAAGCTAAAGCATTCACAACTATCAGAAGACCTTTTTGTATGATTTTAGGCTGGAAAATGCAGCCAAAAACATCTCTGGGGCCTCTAGCCAATTCTAGACTCCCCCCACAGGCTTCTCCTTTCCACCAGCCATGGAATAGCATTAGAACAACTGCGCACAATGTGCTGCTCACTCAGAAAGGCTGCTTGTCCTTGCACCTGCAGCAGAGCTATGGCATAATTATCAATGCTATGATTATAATCAGTATGGGAGAGGTGCTGGCAGAAGAGGCTGTTATTGGATGCCTTTGTTTTTGCCAGGGCAAGCTATTAGCAACTCTGCCACCCCTTACAATGACAAGAAGATTATTGTTTCRGACAGCCAGTGTGTAGCCATTCCCTTTGTCCAGCAGCAACCTCACAGAGTTAGTWAAGGTCTGTCTGGAGCAAAGCTAAGTGGTCAAGCCACACTGAGACAAGACAACCCCCAAACACTGAGAACAATGGTGTTTTCTACCTTTCTCTATCCTCTGCTCTAGGTGCTTCCCTAGCCCTCAGCTACAGACTCTTTCCCAAGGAAACCCCATCCCAGCTTCCTTGCAAGCCAGAACCATGCTGGAACTTGGGAAGAACTCCCAAGGGGCAGCAAGCAAATCCCATTCCACCCATCCTAAATGAAATTTGACACCCAAGTCACCTTCACAGCTGGGAGCACCCTGGGACATCAGCCCAGAAACCTGAAGGGCGAGAAGGGAAACCAAAAGCCTATGACTGTCCAAGATCTCATACAGGGTCAGCTAAGATCCCGCTGGCTGTTCTGGCCTCCAAGCCCGGATGCCAAGCCAGGGATATGGGAGGGAATTTCTGCCGGTCTGGTGCTGTGTATCCAGCAGACCCAAGGGGGAAATACTCACAGTATTCATAAAGGTATTACAAACCACTGGCCTCTTATGCAGAGAATAGCATTCACTTTGAAATAGAAGCTCAGACTGCCGGGTTGCTTAAATTAATTTATTGCCATCCTTGCATGTGTTTACCCCAACAAAGGGCCTTTGCTCTTTCAGACTTATTCTCAGACCTGTGCATTATTCTAGATCCAATTGGATCTTGACTGTGCTGTTGTAGAAAGTCCCAGCACAGTTGGAACCCCCAAAAACCAACACTGTACGCAAGTTAYGCTCGTCCTTGTTCTCCTTGTCCATATCCTTTAGGTGGGCAGGAGTCAAGTCAAGCAATGTGTGGCCAGCTCGGGGCAGAGAGCAGAGGTCATGGTGCATCAATGTGCTCCATGTAAGAGTGCCTGAAGAAGAAAAGGGCTATCAGTACTCTGTCCTCCTTGGAAGGTATGAGCCAAATGAATGTGCTAAGGTGTTCAGAAACACCATTGACACACAACAGCCATCKTTAGGTGTGCAGGTTAGGAAGGAGAGCCACGCACCTAGGTGGAAAACAAAGACATCCTGTAGGGCACCCTTGGCATTGCAGCCTCCRCTGATCAGAACCTTCTGGTCCGACACAGCCATAGCAGCATGGAAACTAGGACCAAGACAAGGGCAAATGGTGATTACAGCAAAACTTGCTGGGGTTGCCTCAAGGAGGCGTGGGCAGAGGCAGGCAAATTTCCCCAGCAGGCTGARGGCTCAAGCTGTGAGTGGAAGCTAGTATCTCCTCTTCTGCCCTGACTTTCTGAATAATCCTAAAAGTGCTGTTTGCTTCTCTGTACAAGTCAGGTCATATTGAGATGCGAAAGGCACCTCGCTGTCTCAGAAGGAGCTATCACAACATCTGTGCTTTGCTCTGTGTGGAGAGATAGCAGGCCAGTGGGCTTTGGCRTGATACTTTTGTGGTTTGTTACTTGTACTTACTAGTGGGCAACCACCTACCTGTGGGGACAGCATATTCAAGAGATACTTCCTCTCTGTGCACCTGTTATACTCCATAACATATATATACCACACATATTATTATATATATTATATATAATATATACACATATACATACATATACATATGTGTATATATACACATACATATGTATATACATATATGTATATACGTATATTATAAAATTATATGTATATACAATTATATATTATATAATAGTATATGTATATATTATATACATAATATATACATACATATTATTATATATATTATTAACATATTATACCATAAGGAGAAATAAAAAAGAAAAAACAAACAGGCTCTATAATCCACTAGCACACAGCAGATAACTTCTCCTAGTCTGAGGGGCAGGTTTCCAGGGACCTTTTTCTASTCCCACAACAGAGGGACTTTGAGGCAGAGACTTGCAGCTGGGTCTCAAAGGTGCCTGTGATCAAACACAGCCCCAAAGAGGTACCTCAGAGGAAGAAGAGAGCTCCTGGGCCTCCAGCAGTATCTTACCAGCGTGCAGAAGGCTGTCCTGCGAGGACAGGGACTGGCGTGTACTCCATGAAACCTGGTGGTAGGGGAAAAGAAAAGTCAAGTGTCCAGGTGTCTCTTTGCAGTATTCTGCAGCCTCATTGCTACTATTACTATTTATCCATTCCCTCCACTCTTGCCTCCACAAAGGGTTCATTTGCACCCCAGCTTTCCATCTAGTTGCGTCTTCTACAACGTTACTGTTACAGTCCTATCCCACATGCCTCATTCCTCAGGCCTCAGCTTAGAAGGTGCCTTCCTAACGCAGCCACCTGGCTCAGACTCTTACCCAGATCCAGGATGTGCATGTCGCTGAGGTAGATGGAGGTCCTCTGACCCCCCCAAATCAGCAGCTTGTTCCCCAGGAGAGTAGCTGAATGCCTACATGGAGAAGAGAATGAGCAAAGCCTCTTCACCGACTTTCTGGAACTGATTTTTCCACTTTTTTTTTTTTCCCCTCCTCTCATTAATTTGGTTTCTGCTAATGGGCTCAACAATTTCAGTTTACATCTGCCTCTGTCCCAAATTACTGCAGCCCAAGAYAGAATTCCAGTAAGATTTCTGTTAGGAAGCCCTAGGAGTTATATCTTAAGGCACAGATTGTGGAAAACAATCACTTAGTATTTAGGAAGCTGCACCGRGGTGGAAGGAGAGGTGGGAAGAGGTTTCCTGCTTTATCTTTGAGGGCTGGAACAAGAGCACTCTCACCCAAGTCTAGGAGGAGGCTTCTCCCCTTCCAAAATGGGCTGGTACCAAATTTCATACTCCGGATTGAAGACGTAGAGTGCATTGCTGCAGGGTCCAACAGCCAGTGATGCTGTTTTGAGGAGAGCCCCCCCAAAAACAAAGAGCTCCTTGCGGTAGATGGTTGCACTGTGGTAGGCTAGCCTTGGCATTCTCCCTTTAGCCTGGGAAAAGTACGACACAAGAAAGTGCATTAATTGCTGCTGTAGAGTTCAGTTGCATTAATTGCGTGCAGCGAGTTCAGCAAGTCTTGGATTTCTCTTTCTTGGCCTCTTAGGCACATGTCTGCAATGCAGGCCATGTGTCCTTTAAGCACTCTGCACTACACCGATGCTCTGACCAGAGCATGGAGTAAAGCTGCCATTCCACTTGGCTCAGAAGACAGGCAGAAAAGAGATCCCACCCCAGGGTAATCCTGCAAGAGCAAAGAGACAGATAATCCCTAGCTGRCAGGGTCCACAATGAGGACTAGAGAGGCAAAGCGAAGAGCTCAGATCTGCTGCGCTCACAGCAGCCCCSTGATCTGAGGCCATCAGTTCTTTCCCTTAACAGCATCATACAAATCTAGCATTTCTCGCTCTGACACTCACACAGTATCTCTCACTCACCTCCTTTGCCAGACAGCACCCTGCAGCAACCATTTTTTAGAGCTTGCTTCATTCATTCTAGACACAGCACCTGGTTACCACCAAGCTTGTGGCCTTTCAATTTAGCTGGCTCTGACATATATAAGAAGGCCATGCAGCTCAGGGAGCCTGCGCCAAYAGGACTGCTAGAGTAAAGGCAAAGGCTCATCCCCGTTCCCTGGAAACCTACCTGTTCCCCAAGAGCAAAGCAGAAGCTCCCACCTTCCCGTGCTTTTGTCTTAGAAGAGCTGCAAAACTTACAGCCACGAGGAGCCATTTCCAGGTGACCGTGTCCAGGATGCAGGTGCTGCTGTAGTCCTTGTCCTCCTTTATGCCCCCAAAGACGTAGACGCGCTTGGTGTCTGGGTCGTAGGTAGCCGTGTGGCCACGCAAGCCCRACGGCACGGCATCTCGTAGCGGGAAATCCATGGGAAACCAGAAATCGCTGTCTGGGAGGAACACCAGACACATGGTGAAGGAGCCCCAAAACCCTCTCGCTTTCTCTAGAATCCTCTCGGCTTCTCTATGGCAGGAATCTTGAAATCTTTCTGCCCTCATCACTTCACTGCAGAGCTAGAGGGGACTCGGCAGTGCTTTTGTGTGATGAGTAGAAAGGGGGTGCAAAGCAGCAGAAGGATAGTGAAGTGGAAGAGATGGCCAGTGAGCTGCAGAAAGCARCAGGGCACTGAACACTTCACACTTCTCAACCTCTCCCCACACAAAGACTGCAAACTCTGCTATGGCTCTGCCCCTTAAGAATCAACCGGTTCTTCCCAGAACCTCACTTAGCTCCCAGAGAGCTTTCACATGGAGCCCAATAGCTTCACGCAGCACCCCACACTGTGAGCTCAGCATGAGGCAGCACCTGTGGGTGCACAAGGACTGGGAAGATCAGAAAAAAAGCAGAAATGGAGAATGGGAAAGGACAAGAGAGGATGAAAGTGGTTAAGATGCATCTGMAACTTGACAATGGAGGCATGTTACATCTGACTGACCCACAACAAAGGAAAAGCCACCCAGCACCTGTCCCAGCGGAAAGAGCCGGACATATGGTCATCCTGAGCCAGCAGATGTCAGAACTGACCCCAGKAGGGGTCCAGGTTATTCCACAAGCATGGGAACGTTCCCCTTCCTTAGGAGGGCAGCCCCTTCTCCAGGGCATGGCGCAGTGCAAGCTGCCCGAGGGGCAGAGCACAGCAGCCAAGCAGCAGGCTGAACTCACAGGGCTCAGGGCTGACTCCCACACCCGACACATCAGGCACCTGCCTGGAGCAAGGCCACCACCAGCCAGCACCCAGGAACGATCAATCACGCTGGGAGGAGCAATAGGAATGATCAATCRGATTGATCACGCTGGGAGGAGCAACCCCATTGTTGGCCCCTCTCCTCGCACAGGGCCCAGGGCTCCCTCCCACCGTGCCACCCTTGTGTCCTGCGTCCCTTGGCCTTAGCCAGCTGCAGCCTCCTCACCAGGTTCCATTTTCCAGAGGACGTCCTTGCAAGACCGCTGGCCGGCACCTTCTCCGCCGATGAGCACGGCCGCCCCCCGGTCACCGAGGCACATGGCATGGCACCACCGTGGGCTGGGGCTGCCTGGGGAAGGGAGAGCGCAGGGACGTCCCGCTCGCCTCRCTGCAGGGCAGAACAGGGCAGCTGGGAGCGCAGGGGGAGCAAGGGGAAGGCAAAGGCTCCAGGCCCCTCGCTCTGGRGCAGCAGTGACCAGGGCTCCCTACAGAGCATTTCTGTGGTTCCAGGGAGTAACTGCAGTAGGGTCRGGGTCATCGCTAACACAGGGAGCCRGCAGCACACAGGCAGGGCYCCACCTCRGAGACAGGCAGGCGGGGCTGGCTCGGATCCCATTACCTCCCCACAGCAAATCTCCCAGCTGAGGGGGATCCCCCGGCATTACTCCAGCCTCTGAGGGCTGGCAAGAAGCAGCTCGTCAGTGCCCGAGACACAGCAACGAGAAGCCTGGAGCTGCTTCCAAGGGCATTCCTCCCACCACCTGGTTCCTTTCATCTCCCAGCTGGGGGAGYGAGCCAAAAAGACCTTTATTAAAACCTGTCCCACGCTCCCTTCAAAAGACCCTGCCCCTGCAGGTGTGGCTCTGCTGGGGAGYCTGGCAGCACTGGATGTACACACACTGAGGGCAATTATACGGACAGGGCATTATACATAACATTATACATAACCTGAATTCTGTTCTTGATCATTGGAGAGACAAAGGATCAAGCATGAGASACCTGTGGCATTAAAGTGAATGGCATTACCGAGTGGCTGCTCACCTTGCAACTCCTCAACTGCCAGGTCTGCGGAGGAAAACACAGAGAGAGGCCTGTAAGCAGAGCAGCGAGCAGACACGTCCCCGGAAAGCCCTCGGCTTCATGTCTTAACAGGCCTTTGGGCCTTCTACCCTGCCCCGCACAAAAATACTTCATGGTCACAAACACAGGGCAAGACTCAGAAGTCTGCAGAAAGTCTCATCAGAGGAGACAGATGAGAAGGGGACTTGCTTCCTTGGACTGCCATGGTGCTGCCACTGTTGTATTTCACCTCTCTGATGAGAAAGAGCCCATTCCCCTGGGAGTTCACAGAGAACACACTGCGGTGTCATTGCCCAGCAGGACTGGCACATCACTGTAGAAGACACCTGCGAGATGCCAGGGTTACCTTCCTCATCAAGGTCTCGCTCAGATGCCCTGGGCTCAAACAGAACCTTCCTGGGCTTCCTCAGCTGCACAGGACTCTTCCTCCAGGACTCGCTGGCCTCTGTATTGCCAGGTGGTGGCTTCAGGGCACGGGGCACCAGTGGTTTTCTCAGTGGTGCGGTGAAGTCCTTCCTCCCGGGCCTGGAAGCTCTGACAGCCGTCTCTGAGCTCTGATTTTTAACCCAAGACAACAGTTCCAGTCAAATCACCTCTGAAAAAAGAGCCGTTTCTATAACTCCAACCTCAAGCCGCCGCTTGGTGCCCAGCCACGCTCTGCTTCCTGCATCGCGTGCAGCCAGCGTGGGGGCTGTCCCGCAAGGGCCTGGAGGGCTATGAGGGACCAGCCTGATCAGCACCCCCCCCAGGGCTGCTAACTCCAACCCTTCCAAAGACATTTCCAAAGGGAGCAAAATGAGCCAGCCTCTTCAGCACAGAGGAATGTTTCACTCCCAAACCCGATCAGTCGCGTCTCCGCCAGGAGAACGGTGCTTCAGCTGGACATAACCTGGGCAGCCGCGGGGAGGGAGGGCAGAGCAAGCATGGGCTGAAGCTGTGGGGTGTTCCACGCACCGCAGGAGGGTCCTCCAGGTCCTGACCGAGGGGCCCGTCCTCYGCCGGGAGCACTGGTGACTGGAGAGTGTCCGGCACCAGGAACGGGTGCGTGGGGGTGCTGCTGGAGAGGCCTCTGAGCAGCTGCGGCAGAAACAGCGACGGGCAGCGTGAGGCCGAAGGGCACGCACCGACCTCCCTCCCTCCCTCCCTCCACGGAGGGGGACGGGAAGGTGCGGTGCCCAAAAACCAGAGGAAAAGAAATAAAAATGAAAGTCAACACCAACAAAGGTGTTTAGGCACAGCCGCGTTTAGGGAGTGGGTCTGGACCATCAAAGAGTGATGAGTCAGGCACAGACATGCATTAAGAGACCTGTGTGAGCTGGCTCTGCATTAGAGGAGAAGACAAAGCGGGTGGGATTGGAAGTTTCACAGCTCAGAACCAACAAAGCTGAAGTGATCTGGAACAGAGACCAAAACAGCAAGAGAGAGGAGGAGATCTCCTGTCTTTTACCTGCCCATCGACAGTCAGGACTAGCTTCACAGAGCTGCCTTTGTCCATGTCTTTCAACGAGGCCATGAAAATGTCCGTCCTCCAGTCACCTTCCCATACTAGTGACCTGCGAGGGCACCATGCCATTTCAGCCCATGAGAAAGACTGATAGGGGAAGAACTCCTGCATCCACATTAGCTGGGAACACCCCAAAGGCCAAAAATATTCTGACCCAAAAAAGGCTTGAAAACCTCACAAGAGGCTATAGAAAACAACATACATTATGTGCGTAAACACAGTCCAGCACACAGAACATAGAACCACCTCAAATTCACCCTGCTCCCTATGCATTGTGAGGGAAAAGCTGGGCTGGAGAACACCTTCATACTATAAAAAGCAAAGGATAAAGTTTTCTATATTCTCTCCTCTTCAACGAAAGGTTACACTAGGCAATTAAACAAGATTCTTCCCCAAGATTCTTGACAGTTTTAATGTAACCCATGCATCTGAATCCTGCTGCACTTTCCCTTCACACAGTCCCACAGGCTGCCCCTGGCCTCCATACAGAGCCCAGAAGGGAAAGGAGGGGGTCAGGAGGGCTGTTTCTCAGGCCCACCTCTTCCAAGACCAGCTCTGCTTACAAAAATCATTTCATCTTCCTCAAGAATGGGTGTTCAGCCCTGGTTCCACTGGCAGGAGGACTAGGAGATGTGAGCGCTTTAGGAAGGCAGCACCCAAACCAAGGACTAGGGTGGCACACGACGCTTTGCGAGACCGACACCACGGCAGCATCCGACCCGGCTGCTACCTGCGGGCGGGCTCCAGCCTGCCGATCCTTTGCGGCTTCACGTCCCCCGCCACCTGAACGTCCACAGCGATCCTCGTGTCCGGGGAGTAACAGCTCCAGTCCCCCAGGCCAAAAACCACCAGCTGCTTTGGCAGCGGTACCGGCAGCCACGTCTGGTAGCCCATCTTGCTGGAGTGGCTGAGAGAGGACAACAACAACAACAAAACTCACAGGAAATAGCAAAGAAGCAAAGGTTCAGAAAAAAAAAAAAAGAAAAAAAAAGGAAAAAAAAAAGTTTAAAAGCATGGATCTTTTTCCCCATAATCGGAGGGTATGACAAGACCGTGCTGCATTTCAGGAGGGGACGGGCTCTCCGGCCCTCCTCCACCAGAGGGGCAGCAGCGGCCGGGCCCCTCTGCAGGGCTGCCCGCCCCGAGCCGGGCCGGGCGCACCTGAGCAGCCGGCGCGGCGGCTCCCGCAGCGCGCAGAGCGCGTAGAAGGCGAGCGCGGCGCCCCGGGC
>PTEX01000004.1:1717997-1759910 GCA_003342815.1 Eudromia elegans | reverse complement strand
GGCGGGCGGGGACGGGCGGGGGCTGCCCCGGCGGGGCGGAGGGGCTGTTAAGGACCCGAGCCGCCCCCGCCCCGGCGGCAGCTGCGGCCGCCCCCGGCTCGGCCCTGCGGGGAGCTGCGGTGCCCGCGCCGCGCGTCACTCATGGCGCAGAATGGTAAAATGGTTTGCTTTGTCAGCCCTGAATAACGGTGTCCCGGCGCGCTCCTGTTTCACGCGAGATGGAGCAGGTACGAAGCTTGTCGGCTACTCAGCCATCAGGACGGCTTGTGCTTTGAGGAGCTGTAGCGATGGAAACGGCAACTTTAGCCCTGTGCTATTGCCTATTAGACAATGCGGAAGACAACAAAGCCCGGGTTTCAGGAGCCGAAGGGGCAATAATCTCCCCTATTTCCCTCGCTGAAAAGGGGAAGAGCAGGGCTAAAGCAGCCTGCTGCAGCAGCGTGGCTACACAGCCTGTGATCAGAGCATCAGCGAATCATTCCTGCTGCACGCTCATTGCACCAATTAAAAAAACAGGAGGGCCTAATTAACCTCAGACTTTCACATCACTGCCCTCCCTACCCCCAGAGGCATTTGATTTTCCTCATGGACACGTTTCTGCACCACAACAGTGTGTGGGGATGCGTAGCATGTTCACGGTACCAAAGAGCTGCAGCGCCAGCTTGCAGCCATTCTCTTAAGGAAGGCTGAGTGTCTGTGTCTTTGCTTCACCCTCTGTACCAATGCTCCTCTTCATCAGTTAGTGATGCTGATCAGCTTTATCAGCACACAGAAAGCACAAGAACAGAGTCAGGTGAGTATTTTCAGTGCTCATCCACCTAAGCTTTGAAATGGGACAAACAAGAATGGGTGGTTGAAGCTGCAACTGCTAATGATCATTCTGTCCAGCAGGTGAACTCTGAACACTCTTCCTTCAAGCTAATTAAATACAGATACTGTTCACAGGCAAGCAGCTATCGGGAAATTACAAAGGGCAAACACTTCCCTAGATAAATGAAGAGATGTCCAGGAACATGGTTTAGTAGGCAGGATGGTGATGAGTTTATGGTGGGACTTGATGATCCTAAAGGTCTTTTCCAATCATTATGATTCTATGATTTTATGTTCTTTAAATCTAAAGCTGAAGTAATGGGCAAGCCAGCTGTAGAGGAATCTCTCCACAGGGAGATGAAGTGTCGATATTAAGCAGCAGAGGGAAAGGCAATATAACTCCACCTGTGCCTCAAGGAAGAGCTTGGCAACTTGTTCCTTCATCTCCATTTCTTCAAATATTTCTACTTCTTGTAAAGAATGTAAATTATTAAAAATAGGGAAAAAAAAAGAAAAAAATCCCAGCAAGTCATTTTAACAGACAAAAAATTGCTTGGCCGAAACCAGAAAGCTTCCAGGAGCTATGCCCTGCTTCTGCACTCTAGGCCAGTAAAAGCATTTGTCCCTTCATTAGCAATTATAATGCCCAGATTTCTGCAAAGTGCACTTTAAATTTTGTTCTTCCTCTCATAAAAAAATAAGCTTAATTGGGTTCTTGTTTTGTTAGGAAGTCTGTAGGTCAGTTTTTCATATGAAAAACATTCATTTGCTTTAAGAGAAGACAGAGATCTTGTTTGCATAGAGAAAAGTTTATTTAAAGAGAATAGGTTCCAATACACTATTACAAAGCAGCCACAATACAAACAAATAATAAAAACCAAGCCTGAAAGGAATGCAAGCACACCATAAATATAATCTCCATATGTGCCATTCAGCAAGACATTCAGTGCTACATTTTGTTGAAACATCCTCTTCTCCGTTTAAAACTCGTATCTTGGGAGGATACGAAAAGCATCAAGGTGGCACAGAGGACTGGGATTTGAGACTACAAGACATCACAAATATTCACCTCGCGTCGATGGGGACGGCCAGACAAGCAGCACAGCTCACAAGAACACAGGTCTCAGAGGTACGGCCGGCTACGAGACACTCTCCGCTGAAAGCCTACGCTGGCGGTTTGGAGCCGTGAAGCGAGGGCACATCGCTTCCCTCTGGAGAGCAGGCAGGCACGAGGGCATCCTCGAGACCCTCTCCAGCCACGTGAGGTTCTCAGAAACAGCTACGCAACTTTAAGGCCATTACTTGGCAAAGCCTCTTTAGCTCTCAGCTAAAAGGCCCCTGGCATCCAGCTTCTTCCCCAAGGGAAGCCCCACTCATCAGTGGATGGGCTCAAACTAGACAGCACTCACTGGAGAATCAGGAAAGCCTTCCTCTCGCTGCCTGATGAAGGGTGCATTTATTGAAATGGTGCATTTGGGAGAAATGTGTAAAATTCAGAACAGAATGCAGGACTGCCAAGGGGAGTCAGATTCACCGTCCACCTAGTACAATGTTCTGTCTTCACCTCTGCCAGCACCCGGTGTTTCAGAGTAAGGAGGCAGAGCCTTTGGAGGCAAACGTGGAATAATCCCACAGGAAACTCTCCTCATAGCAAGAGGAGTTGGAGCTCTGAAGGTTTATGTGCCTTTTAAAACTTTAGTTTGTATTTATTGCTAATCTACCTATTTAGTGACCTGTCTTTTTCATTCCTGATAAACTCCTAGCTTCTTTCACAGTCTGTCCAGACAACGTTTTTAACAGGATTAGTTTTCAATTTTCCCTTTTACCAATTCAGATGTTCCACTGGATATATATGGCATTAATAAATATATTCAATATTCTCTCAGATCTAAAAAAAAGAGGAGAGTAATTTTCTCCCACATTTACATGAAAAATTCTTTGTTGCTTTGGTCTTTCATTCATTCTCACAACACACGAGCACACATTTCCCACAATGCTGAATTCAGCCACTCGTCTTGGGGGAAATGATGAACGGCCATAAGGAATGCTATGTATGTTTAGCTAGTGTTCACTGGTCCTCAGGCTTGGCAACAGCATATCCAAGGCAGGAGTCCTCTGCTGGTCCCCAATACCTGACGGCAGCATATAATTTGCAAAGGCAAATATCCTGTGGCTCCAGCAGACTCTTCCACTACTCATCTTTCAGCATCAAAGCAAACTACTGAACAGCTTCAATCTTCTGTAACAACCTATAGGGGTTCTCCTTACCTGACCTTAAGAAGTGCCTCCCCTCTACCCAAACAGGGTAGAGAAACAAGGAGGAATTTTTTCCTTGGATTAATGACATTTATGGCTCTTGTTTCAGACATGCTCCTTGTTCCTAAGGCACCTTGTGATAAAATCTCTACAGAGCGGCTTTAGGAAGGGTAGGGAGACAAGAAGACAACAGGGATAAAAATGAACTCCATTAGGGATTCATTCGCTACCCTTACTCCATAACCACAAAGGTAGGTGCTTCTCCCAGCAGTCAGATGCCCGACAAGGTTCCCCTCTATCCCTAACCCCCCTTCCCAGCTCCAGCACCACAGGAACTGCTTTGGGTAGGTGACCCATGACTGAAGGCCATGAACAAAGAAGGCTACATGTGCACCTGCCTTTCACGTAGGTATGTGCACACAGCAAAAAGAAAGGAGTGGGGTTATCCTTTAGGATAAGTTGCATAGTAACTCAACTCCCTTAGTCAGAAAAGTAAGCTCATTCTCCTCTTAGATCTAAACATGTATTTTCAGCATATCTGCAGACTTAAAAGGCTTGATATGAAAAATGAGGAACTATTAAATGGTCTCAGAGATGATTTTGCAACTATAATAAATAGGACACCAATAACCTTTAAAATTAGTCCCTATTATAGGTCTCTCGAGAGTTTGGGAGTAAATTAAATCTGTACAAGCAGACCGATTTAAGCAGTTTTAGCTCTCAAACTTCAGTGAGTACATACAATTTAAACTTCTGCCATTATACAATACTAATAGAGGTGAAGAAAAAAAAAAAAAAAAAAAAGGGACAACAGTAGTGGGTAGCTCACGACCTTTTTAGCATTAAAAAAATGCCCAACAGATCATTATAAAGTTTCCGTTATTGTAAACAATTATGCAACATGATTTTTGTGTAAGTCCTGTACTGCAGGATTGTCCTATGTCTCTGGATGAATACGTAAGTTTTACTCCTAGACTTAAGTTATTTTCAAAACAAAAATGGGAGAAAAAAACATGCCTTCATGAAAGCAAGTTTGAAACACGAAAGCAAACTCAAATTTAAAAGCAAACATATTAAAAAAAACCCCACTTTGCAAAATGCAAAAGAAGCTTCTTCCTGATTGAGCCTTTTGCATTTCCAGATAGAATTTACAAGAAGAAGCATATTTTAAAAACCTATCTTCCTTCCACAAAGAGGGAAGTTTCTTTTCTAGAGAACTAAGTTCCATCTCTGAAGTGCAACTGCCTTCCTAGTTCATTTGCCACATAGACCAAAACAGTCTGTAGGTCTCCAATTAAAACAGAAAAAGATTTCCAATGCTGTTTCAGCCAAATAGGATTAGATACAAGCCTAAGAGGCAGAGAAAGCAGAAAAAAGGATGCATGAGAAGCAGGCAGTTTACTTCTTTGAACCAACTGTGTTTTCAATTTTGAATAGGAATGGCTGCTGCTAACCACCAAAGCCATACAGCCAAACTATTTGATCTATCAGAAAGTGAAAAAACTAAATATCGTTCCAGAGACAAGTTGTCACTTGGAAAATGAGTGATATTTAAACAGAGAAACAGGATGTTCATATAGAATGGAAATTAAAAAAGCAAACAAAACCAAGAATTATCCTGTACAAATGTGAAGCTTCTGTTTCCTGCAGATTAAATATTCTATGCCTAAGTCTATTTTGTGTTTACAAGAGATATCAGACACTTTGGGGAAGCATAAGCAGTGAAATAACCCACAGCAAATCCTTTCTGTTTCACTGCCTCAGGCACATCTATGGGTACAATGTATTTTCAGGGCAAGCACATCAACTGGGATGGCACACTATATTCACTGCTGCTATTTGGCTTTAGCTATAAAGACTAAGAAATGAGCGCAGAAATGAACAAATGACCTGAGCCTCACCCAAAAAAAAAGAAAAAAAGTAGGTTCATATTTCACAAAGCTAGACCTGAGCAGCAGGATTACAATCTATAGGGCACATATCGTAACTAAACCCACTACTAGTTTGGTAACTGGGTACATACTATTTCTTTCAATGAATGACCAAAATTAATTCTGAGGTGGACTTTGCCAGTTTGTTATAATGTGAGAAAATGTATTTTTCAATTTTTGTATGAGCAAAAGACAGTTTAGTGTGCACAAGGTAGCAGGGGGAAGGAATTGCAAATTAGCAATGGGGAGACAGATTGCTACGGAAAGTTTTTATTGGCACTAACTTGTTAGCTGAAGTTGTGCAACTGAGGATCAGTAATTCTAGAGTATCTGATGTATGTACAGGTCCAAATTCCCTTTGTCATAAATATTACCTAAATTAGAAAGTGGACAAGGTGACTGACAATGCATCATATGTTAACTGGCAAGCGTGCGCACGGCCTTCCAGAGCACGTAGCAAAGGACCAAAGGCAGTCAATGAATGGGGGACTTCTGGCGTTTCAGTCAGAAAAACAGGCTGAAGGGTCTTTTCTGTTTAGTTCCTGGACAACTGACAGCCAAAGGATGCGAAGAGGGGAGAGCCATACTCAAGTTGCTGAAACCTGATTCAAGGGCTCTACAAAGATCTCCACCAGGAGGGGTGTTAAAGGAAGAAATATTCCTCATTTGGTTGCTGAATGAAAAAAAAAAGGGCATTACTCGGGCACCAAGCCCAGCTCTTCTACCTGCTGGGGCTTCTCATGCAGTCACCCCTCTTGAATAAGGCAGCTTTGCAGGTCATCCTAGCTGGGTTCCTTCACATTCTCTCTCCTTCAAGAAAGGCATCTGTTTCCTTCCCTCTCCTCTCTGGGTCCAGTGCAGCAATTGCTCTGCTCCTTATCCCGAACAACCCTGCTCCCTGCCTCACCCTGAAAGCCACTGTGCTCCGGCCAGCATCTTCTGCATTTCCACTCTTCCCGCTCAGAGAGACTGCCTTGGGCTGCTTTGCTGGAGGTTTCTCTCATCTTTTTCACCTATTCAGTGCTTTGGGAAGCTGAATACATAAACAGAGGAAGTTAAAAGAACCACCTTACTACTGAACAAATTGCAGAGCACTAATATATAGCCTTAATAGGAAATATGCAGCCCTCCTAGGAGAGTGAAATCTTTGGTTTTAACTACCCCAAAATAATTTTATCCCTCATTCCCTCTCAACAGAGGAAATAGACTAAGCAGAGGATTTAAAAACAGAACTTGAAACTCCACTAGAATCACCATGCAGAGAGTCACTTTGTATCTCTGCAAAGAAGTATCAAAATGTAAATACAACGGTATTGTTTAAAAGATAATTGCAGAATCACAGAGAGGTTGAGGTTGGAAGGGACCTCTAGAGATCATCTAGTCCAACCTCCCTGCTCAAGCACGGATACCTAGAGCATGTGGCACAGGGTCACTAAAATAAAAAAGCACTGTGAGTAACAGATAAATGTGACTTAAAATTGATCTCTGAAGGATTAAGTTAATCCTTGCTCCACTCTGCCAACACTTGAGCCGAAAGTGGTTACTAAGGCCATTGCTGACCACCAAAACCGTCCTTTACCACGTGGTGAGGGTTGGCAATGGCTTTGACAATTCTAGCTTATAGAAACATTAGTTAAATCTCACACCTTTTGAGCTTCTGAGCAGGTGTTCTTTCGTAACAGTACCTTGTAACAGCAATAGCAGTTGACAAGCTGCCCTGGGGAACATTCTCCTTACTATAAACTATATTATCCAGGTGACAGCAATGCCAGTGAACAAACATGCTGCTACTAAGAAGCATCTATTGTGTGTTTATTGGTTGTATCCCAGTCTGCTTGTTGGTTTCATATTTATTCAGCCCTGCAGTAAGCTTTTTTCTTCCACTTCATATCTGTATTACAAAAAATAAAAAAAAAAATCTCCTAGTAGTCACTGGAGTTTTAACCAGCGACATATCCCTGTAATCAACGGATGCAATAATCAGTTCCCAGTCCAGCGAAAGATCTTCCTATGGACCCCAAGGTATACTCCCCCACCATAACTCCATACAAACACATGGTCACTGCACCACCAGGGGCCTTGCTGTTGTAGCAGGATCTGGTCCCTGCAGCTGAGGTTGTCTCTGCATCCCCACACGAGTAAGTGAAGGAAGGAAGCAAAGGAAGGCTGGTGGTGATGCAGAGTGATGGTAAGTGATGACATTATCAGTGGGTAGGTGACCAACCAGCCAGTCACACCATTTTGGCCAACAGCCGCCCTCTAGTGACACAGATGCAGCAGAAGAGTCTGACAAGTTATTTACAAAACAGTAACAAATCAAGGAACATTTTGACTTCATTTCGTACCAGTGCAACAGAAAGAAGCTACAACCAGCTGAACCTGACCTCTGGACATATCCTGGCTGTGACAAGAAGCCCCAGGCTGAGGCTTCTTCACACCAGGTCTCCTGAGGTTCTACCATAGGAGAAGCTGCCTGTGGACAGTCAGGCAGTCACAACTACCTTCTTCACTGGGTCAGCCAGAAAGGAGGGTTGGGGGAAAAGCCAGTCTGTATCTGAGGAAGAGCTGGCAGAGTAGTGCCTTGACTCTGCGACACAGCAGTGCCCATCAGGGACTCCCAGGGCTGGCTGTCAGCCTGCTACACTCACCGTTCCTTGCCTGCCGTCCCTGCCCCTCCGTCCCTTCAGCTGGTGTAATAGACATGAAAGAACAGAGTCTTATTGCGGAGGAGAGAGTAGGAGTTATCAAATTTGAGGAGGTAGATGCCTTCGCCGGGGTAGTCGTGGCTGCCTGCCTGCACCTCCCGATGGCTGTCTCTCCGATACACGGGCATGATCTCCCCATAACGGCTCCGCAGGCAGCTTCTGGAACCCCTTTCCACATCCCCCACAGGGGCAAGTCCTGAGTACAAAAGAGGAGACAACAAATAAGACAGAGCCGGGTGAGCCACAAGACACTCTAGAAAATGATCAGCAAGCCCAGAATATACCACAGGTATGCAAAAATTTAAAAGAAAAAAAATAAAAACTGACTATGATAGCATTCCATGTAATGTCTGCCCTGACCTCTGCTGACAGAGTGACAAAAATATGTGGAAAAAATAGTTCTTTTGGGAATACCTACAAGATAGTGGCCACCTGTCTGTCTGATCTCCTCTGCTAGCTAATACTTTTCAGACACCTAACTACTTTTGCACACACCACAACAAGTTCTCCTCAGAGTCATCCAGTAATACTGATTTGAGGCAAAAGAAAGCCGAGAAGGGTTTTAGCAATAACCTCATTGTTGCTGCATGTCCTCAATTCGCTTTTCCATGGGGATTCCTCAAATAAAAGAGATCCCTACAAGATTTGTTTCGGATACCAGCCCCCTCAGCCCCCATTTAAGAATGCTCTTGGAGAAGGATGGCCTTTAACACACGCTAATACAGGAAATGTCAAATGCTTTCCTACCACAGCGTAACCAAGAACCCAAAAGGCTGCAGAGATAACAAATGGACTGAGTAAAGATGGAAATTATAGCATCTGACAGATGCTCTCAGTAGCAAGGCAACAAGCTCCACAAGTTTTGCACCAGTACCTTCAATTTCCTCCTCCTCGTCTTCATCCTCCTCATCACTGGATTCGCTGACCTGCACAGTGATGGCAGTGCTAGTCACTGTAGTCCAGTCAAAGTAGACTCCAAATCCAATGTCGTAGTCATCTGTGGCAAACTCCCAGCAGACACGTTTCCCATCAGGATGGGTTGGCACACGGACTGTCACCACCTCGCCTCGCTTCACCACCATGCGGCCATTCTTCTCCTTTCCCATCCTGACTTTGAATTCCTTCATCTTCTCAGTGGTCCAGGTTGTGGGTGGAGCCAGAGGGGGAGGCTGAGCTGAGAGAAGGGACAGAACTTTCAGCTCAGCTCATTTTTCACTACTGCAACACTGTTATCTGAAAACAGTGAAGTTATTCCTGATAAAACTCTTGCAATTCCGAGTCTGCTCTCAGAAACCCTGGGTGTGAAGTCTTCCCACTCACTAGCCATAAGTCCCCACTTCCAGTGGGAGTCAGCAGTGCCTGCAAAGCAGCCTCTACTCTTTCCCACTGGGTCAGGCAATGATGCTTCAAAACCAGCCCCAGAGACATCTAACAAGCTCTGCCCTTGCAGGCCTCACCTTTCCGCTGCTCCCCCAGGAGGTCTGCAGTCTCCAGCTCAGCTGAAAGGATATCCACAGCACCCGTATGATCCGACTGAATCATGACTATATCTCCTGCTCCTTGAGGAACGTGGTATTTGGTCATCCGAACAACAGATCCCTGCACAAGGCACACACAAAGTCACCAAGAGCATCACAGTAAGAGTTCTCAATGGATTTGAAGCAACAGCTTAGTAATCTGGGCATCTTTCTGAAGCCAAGTCAGCCCTGCAGAAGCTTCTGTTACAGTTACAAAAGAACTGGCTGGCTCTGATGCACACCTCTGTATTATTACCCCCAAAACACCAAAGTCATGAAACCAAATGTCACCTATGTGACAATGATGTCACATTTTACACACACCTTGGCCCTCCCCTGCCTCAGGAGGCAGTCTCTCTGAACAGGCACATCTGGATATCTACCCCAAAGCTATTGTCATTAACTGCAAAGCAACTGCCTTCCAAATATAGCCGACTATTCTCAGAAAGCATTCCCAAGACACTCTCTCTCCAGGGACAGCCCTTCAGCTCGGTCTGCATCTGACTGCAGCTACAATTGCACTGATATTTGCTGTGTCCTAGTTAAATGTTCACCTGGGTTGGCAGGGCCAGCTCTCTCTCCTGATATATGCAAAACACACAGTCCTTTGCTGTGTGCCAGGTGCGGCTTGCGCAGGTTTCCGGGCTGTATTTGTAATGCAAACAAACTGGCTGCTCACCAAAAACAAACAAAAAAAAACCCAAAAACAAGACAGCAGCAGAGTCCCTTCAGCTCCTTCCTCAATAAATCTACCAGAAGGGAATGCCCAGAAGTCCCAGACAAAACATAGGTGACAATAACCTTGAAGCCTTAGCAAGCCAAAAAAAAAGTAGCAAGGCAACAAAAACTACATGAAGATATGAGAGGGATTTTACAAGGTAAACTGACAACTCTTTCCTCCTGCTAACATACAGAAGAAATAACTGAAATTACATGATATTACTTCTGTTTCAACAAAGCCCTTGAAGCCTCTGTCCCCCAGCCATATGCACAGCAGTAGCACAGAGGAAACATCACTGTACCTCTTTCCTTGCTTTTTGACAGAAAGAGACCCCACCTACCTCTTTGGGGGAATGGATTTGGTCAGGCAGCTTGTTCTTTAATTCAGTTACTTTCTGGTCCTCTGGAGTGCCATCTTCTTGCTTCAGACCACGTGCAAGTGACTCAATCTGCGACCTCTCAGAGGAAGAGAGCATTTCAATCAGTACATAACTCAGGACACAAGTGGCAGACCACAGTCATGACAGACACCACTACAGCATCAAAATTCAAACAGATTGAGTGGCAACAAGCTTCCTATAGCCATAACCCATCACCTGAAATAAAGGGCTATTCTCACTGCAGTTAACTACCACCTGCAGCTCTACCTTCCCTCCATGCTACTCAGAGGGAAACTCCCATGAGCTCATTCTCCATTTACTGCCTTTTAGAGAGCAGCACTTCACAGCATCCCCCTCACAACATGCAGTTTGTTAACACTATAACAAAATACAGAAGTCAGCAGTAACTTTTCTGCTGAAGAAAAGACAACTACTTCTATGCCAGCCTCTATATGACATCTATATATCTTATCGTGGGTCAGCTGGATCAGTGAAAGAATTCCAAATGCTTTTGAAAGCCATACTGAAAATGCCTTGTATTGAAGTGGCCCATCATGTCTTTCATATTAACAAACTCAAGGGCTAAAGAGGACACTTGAGTCCATCTCCATCACATTCACTAACAAGCAAGCCATAAATTATGCAGTGGCAGTATGATAATAGTAAAGAACTCCAAGCACTGCACTGTGAGAAGAGGAGACGAGGATGTTAGAACAAAAACAAAGCTACACAGCAGGAAAAATAAAAAACATGAAAGATTCACAGAATGGTTAAGGTTGGAAGGGACTTCTATGGATCATCTAATTCAGTCCTCTGCTCCAGCAGGGACACCTAGAGCACGTGGCACAGGGTGGCATCCAGGTGATTTCTGAAGATCTCCATAGGAGACTCCACAACCTTTCTGGGCAGCCTGTTCCAGGGTCCTGTCACCCTCACAGGAAAGAAGTTCTTCCTCACATGGACATGGAATCCCCTGTGTTTCAATGATGCCCGTTACCCCTTGTCCTGTCATTGGCCACCACTGAGAAGAGTTTGGCTCCCTCCTACAGCGTCCCCTCGGGTGCTTATACATATTGATTAGATCTCCTCTGAGTCCTCTCCAGGCTACACAGGTCCAGGTAGCTTATTCTTTCTTCACACAATAGGTGTTCCAATCCCTTAATCATCTTTGTTGCTTGTTGCTGAACCCTCTCTAGAAGCTCCATATCCCTCCTATACTGCGGAGTCCAGAACTGCACCCAGTACTCCAGGTGCAGCCTCACCTGGGCTGAGGACAGGAGAAGGATCCACTCCCTTGACCTGCTGGCAACGCTCCTCCTGATGCAGGCCAGGATCCCATTGGCCTTCACGGCCACAAGGGCACACTGCTGGCTCACAGTTAACTTCTTGTCAACCAGGACTCCCAAGTCCCTCTCCGTGGAGCTGCTTTCCAGCAGATGAGCCCCTAATCTGTGCTGGTGCCTGGGGTTATTCCTCCCCAAGTGCAGGACCCTGCACTTGTCCTTGTTGAACCTCAGGAGGTTCCTCTCTGCCCAACTCTCCAACCTGTCCAAGTCCCTTTGGATGGCAGCACAGCCCTCTGGAGCATCAGCCACTCCACTCAGTTTGGTGTCATCAGTGAACTTGCTCAGGGTACCCTTTGTCCCCTTCTCCAAGCTGTTGATGAACAAGTTGAACAGCACTGGCCCAGCACTGACTTCTGGGGAACATCGCTGGCCACTGACCTCCAACTAGACTCAGCCCCATTTATCACAATGCTCTGAGCTCTGCCATCCAGCCAGTTCTCAATCCACCTCACCATCCACTCATCCAACCCACACTTCTGGATCTTCCCTATGAAGATGTTACAGGATACTATGTTGAAAGCCTTGCTGAAGTCAAGGTAGACAAGAAACATCCTTGGCATTCAGTTGCTGTTGAATTTTTTTTTTCTAAATTGCAATTTAAAAAAATACTATCTATTGCTGGAAATAATTAATCTGCTCCAAAATAAACACGTCATTAACATGTACACTGTTATCTCTACATGTCATCTGTCATACTCTTAAGTGCCATGTGCATTTGCCATAAAAAGAGAGCTAGT
This sequence comes from Eudromia elegans, assembly GCA_003342815.1. Classification (NCBI taxonomy): domain Eukaryota; kingdom Metazoa; phylum Chordata; class Aves; order Tinamiformes; family Tinamidae; genus Eudromia; species Eudromia elegans. The sequence continues at coordinate 1,747,508 of PTEX01000004.1, read as the reverse complement.
CTTTAATAAAGAATAGAGATGGTTTCAGTTCTGAGAAGCAAACCACTTCCCCCGTGGCCTTACAAAACCAATGCCAGTTCCTTAAGTCTAAAAAGTGAGAAACAAGAGAATGCAGCAGTTACAGCAGTTACACTTCTGCTTTTGGAATCAGGAATATTCTGATCAGCAAAGTGACGGGATACGAATATAGCGTGTGGAATAGTTTTAAAATAAAAAAAAGGGAAAAAATAAACAGAAACAGCTTAGTTTAGACACAGTTTGTGCTGTGTCTATAAAGGAGGAGATCAGAACCAGGCAAGCGTGTCTTTTGTTTCCAGATCTGTACTCCTATTGGGAGCAGAGGCTGCATCCTGAAAAGCTATTTCTTACTCAACAAAATGCTCTCAGTGCTGCAATTTCCTCTCCTGGAAATGGCACGACACATAAGAAGGTCTGCAAGAACAGCTCCAATGAGCTGAATGCTAGGATACTCACAATGGCAGGCAGTAGCAGAAAAGGGGGAGCACTTGCAGGGACAATGTTTTTTCTTTTGTTTTGTTTTAAAGGAAGAGCTCTCACAGCAAATTGCAACTGTCCCTTTGTAGTCTAACAAATTAGAGCTTCCCTATCATCAGTTTCCATCACATTTGCTTTTATCTTAACAAAGATAACACAGAGAAAACAAAAAGATAACTGTCACAACAGCCAGCCTATTTGGTCCCTGCTGCTACCCATGTATATATCTGCTCAGAGGCTGGTTACCCATCGACACAGGATCTGACAGCTTGAGACGGTTTCTTTCCTTTCCTTTTTCTCCAAACATGCCTGAGGCCCGAGAGGGTCACAAGAAGATTAAGAAGAGCTACACAAGCTTTATAGGCAGATTTACAAAGACAAAGTTCAGCTGATTCTTCTTCATATGAGGATGGCTCCCCTTCCTTTCAAAGAGGACCTAACAAACAAAATTTCTCTCTCAACCTCTACAAGTACCTGGTATCTGCTTTGGGCCTTTCCGTCAAAGCCTATTCTTCAAAGACAATTAAAAGACACAGTAAAGTGAGATGGAAGAAATTAGATTTAAGAAGGCTGCTACAAAATTTTATTAGCCCTCAGAGAGGATGGCCTTCAACTGCTGTCTAATTTACCAGGTTTTGCTTATGTCTTTTCCAGCAAGGTTGTGTTCTGCTGAGCAGGGGCAGCTAACACCGCACCGGCTGGGCTCACGCTTCTAGGAGGCCGTGTGCTGCACAGCAGGCGCACGGTCCTAGTGTTGCAAGCAGTCCGATGACAGGGCCCCAAGTACCACAGGCCCGAAAACCAGACAACAACAGGCCAAACACTTCATAACGTGGTGTACTCTAATATTAAAGGCAGAATGAAGAACAAGGACGTGGAAGACAAAGAGTGAAGAAAAAGATACTGTCAAAAGGCAGCAAAAGGTGGTTTGTTTCCTAGCTGCCCCTGGGATTATACTCAGAGTAAGAACTCTTAATTGTTAAAGCATCCTCGGGACAGGAGGAAGAGAATAATTTCCTGTCAAAAAATTATTAGCTGTCATTGAGGTTGACTATACAACTTTTCAGCATTTCTTTCAACCTAAACGATTCTGTGGTTTTAACCGCTGAGCTATGAGCTATGTGTTATTATTTTTGCAGCTTCCAAACAATCACCAGCCTGTAATCGCAGCTCCTGCTACACTGATCCCCGCACCCGCTGTCCCAAGGGGCCGCTGAACCCAGCGGGCAGGAGGGCTCAGACAAGTCGTGGTCGCGCACGTGGGTCACAGCACAGAAATATTTTCCTACCTGCACTGGGGCCTACTGGACTCCAAAGAATCAGCCGGTGGATCTGCAGGCTCCGCCCTTGGCGCCGAATCCTCATTTTCTAGGAACAAGCAGAACACATGGAGAGAAGATGGAAAAAAAAATAACATTTAAGCCATGCAGACAGGATGGCAAACTACAGGCAGCGCTCGAGTGTTGGTAAGGTCAGAAGCTGTGGCAGCGAGTGCTGTGCAAGAAGCTGTTCGTGTTACAGGCTGCCTCCCTGTCCCGCGGGACAGGGTAAAAAAACCAGTTGCCTCTAATGATCCTGAGAGAGGAACGGAAAATAAATAAAATAAAAAAGGAAAAAAGAAGAAAGGTCACGCCCGGGGCACGGGAGCCCTCCCAGGCGCAGGGCGCTCTCAGGCACCATCGCTCTGGGGTTCAGGGCGGCACAAGGAGGCCGCGTTCCGCCGCGTCCCCCCGGCTGCCCCGCGGCGCTGCCGGCGGCGGCCCCGCCGCGGAGGCCCCGGTGCGGTGGGCACGCGGAGAGCGCCCCGCGGCCGCCCCGTGCCCGTGCTCACGGGCAGCCCCGTGCCCGGCCCCGCGCCCACGGGCGGCCCCACCGGTACCTGCGGGCGGCCCCGCGCCCGGCCCCGCGCCCACATGCAGCCCGCCAGTACCTGCGGGCGGCGCCGCCGCGCGCTCGCTGCGAGACCCGGCGCCGGCGGCGGGACCCGCGTCCGACATGGGCGGAAGGAGCCGAGCGGCGCCGAGCGCAGCGGAAACGGCCGAGCGCGCGCGGCGGGAAGGGGGGAGGCAGGCGGGGCGGCGGAGGGGAAAGGCGGAGGCACCTCCCGGAAGGAGCGGTCGCCATGGGGACGCGCGGCGCCGGGAGACGCGTTACCATGGCAGCGCGGCCGGGCCCGCGCAGGGCCTCGAGCCCGGGGCCCCGGGGGGCGGTGGAGGCCGAGGGGACTCAGGGGCCTGAGGGGACTCAGGGGCCGGAGGAGCCCGGGGAGCCGGGGGAGGCCGAGGGGCCCCAGGAGCCGGGGGGGCCAGCGGGGGCGGCGGGGCGGGAACCCGCCTGCCCTTTCCTGTCGTGGAGCGCGGCGGAGGTGGCGCAGTGGGTGGCCGGGCTCGGCTTCCCGCAGTACGAGGTGCGCAGCGGCGCCTGCCGCGGGGCGGCCTGGGGGTAGGGGCCGGGGCCTGAGCCTGGCGCCCGCCCGCTGCCCAGGCCTGTTTCAGGGACAACGGCATCTGCGGCTGCCGCCTCGTGCTCGTGAGCTGCTCCACCCTGCCGGCCATCGGCATCACCGACTTCGGGCACATGCAGGTGCGGCCGCAGCTCCGCTCGCCTCGTCCCCTGGGCTAGTGCTCGGGGATCGGCCTGGACGGGACAGGGGTCCCTCCCTCATGGGTCCCTCCGCGCCGGGCCTCCGGGTGCTCCCGAGGCTGCATGTTGCAGGCTGCCTCCCCGCCGTCCGTTCGGCCTGCGGGGCTGCTCTCCTGGAAGACGCGGGAGGCTCTGCGGGGTTCCCCTCGGAATTGACTTCCAGTAATTTTCCATGTTCTGATCACCTTGAGGTGCTCTGTAGAACTGCCAAAAGGAAAATGAACTTTAACCTGCAACAACCAAAGCAGAGATCCCAAGCAGCAGAAGGGCACCTCGTTATTATTCGTTATTACTTCCTTCTTTTATACTCTGCTGAACACAAACTGTATCTGGGCCAATTCCCTGTTCTGTAAACATGCAATTTTTCCATAGCCCTTCAATGGTTTTTGATGCATGCAGATCGTGGTGCCAAATGGATTAAGCTAGGTATGGCCCTGAAAAGTTTTCTGAAGGTTCAGAAAAGAAGCGCTTCGTATTTGAAATATATGTAATATATTTGTGTATAATATTCACATTGTTTTATTATTATTTAGATTTATCTAGAACTGGAAAAAAAGCGACTTGCCATGAAGTGACAAAAGACATAAAAAACCCCTCAGTGTTTGAAACACTTCATTAAATCATGCTGCTCTTGTACAACTTACCAAAATTCCCCTAAAATGAGTAGAAATACAGTGCTACGAGATATTAGAGAAGGGTGCTGAGAAGTCTGGATCAGCATCAGAATGGTTAAGGACCCACTAGAACTTCTAGCTTCTGTGATTATTACATTTTAGTTTTTATTATAGCTATGAACTTAGCAGCTCTTAGCCAAAAGGAAACCTCTATTTTTAGAAAAGACTTTACACGTGACTATGGAGGCAGCACAGATGTCACCTGTGTTTTATAGAGTGTAAAAGAGAGAAACTAATAATGATTTGTCTTAGTTGGGGTCTGTAATTTGATTGCTGCTGTTACAGTTCCCCATACCCATTAAATCAGCAAAGAAGTAGAAAATATACGAAGATGAGTGTCGAAAAAGAGTTATCCAACACTTAACACATGCCCTGCTAAGCAGCAGAGAACCATAGAGAGTCATGGATTTAGCTGAATCGTTCCAAAAGAGAGATTTGACTTGCACAGGGATAGCTCCACTGTCTGGATAGATCCACCCTTCATCCACCTTTCCCTGCGATTCTGGCTGTCCTCAAGTCACACTTCAAGGCATTATGTTTGGCAGACACTCTGTAGTCTAATCTCTTGTAATGTCAATAGGACTGAGCCTCGAGTCCCAGCAAGGGATATCATAGGTCTTTACCACAGGAGAAGCATGGTTACATATAAAAAAAAAATCTAAAAACAACAGTAAAAAGAAACCAAAATAAAGCCACTTTACATTGATTTAAATTATTGATAATAAGAAGCCCCATCAGAGGTCCATAAAGTCAGCTAATGTGGAAGGATCGGAAGGAAATCTGATACGGGCTCCACAGCAGCTGGGCTTTAACAGAGGCCCCGGTACAAAGCAGGACATGGACCCTTGATGGCCAGAGCCTCCTGCTGCTGCCGGGATTAGCCCGTCGATTAGCACTGGAGGGACCTGGAGGGACACTCATGCAAAGGGGATATTTGAGCCTGGAACAATGAGGTGACTGAGTGGTGGGAGCATCAGCGTCCCAGTGAGGGCCTCAGGATTATAAGAAAATAGGGACAAAAGCGTTAACTCAAAACCATGTTGCAGAACTAGGACAAGCCGAGCGAGAAGAAAACAAAGGCAAACAAAAAACATGTATCATCTCCTCGATGTAGTAGCAGGACCATCCTTATATATATATATATATGGCTGAGACATTAACAAAAGCTGATGGCTCTTTGTTTGTTTTTGTTTTCAGCTTTTCAGGGCTGCTCACTGTATTTTTTTAGCTAATTCATGGAGTGAAAAGCCAAAAAGAGCCCTTGGCCTTGCTGACTTCTAGTTTTCCCACTGGATTTCTGTGATTTTATAAAAGTCCTTTTGGCCAAATTCTCTAGATGTTATCACTTTAAACTCAGTATTAGCTATTTTTATGACATTAGCCTGAATTCCACAAATGAACTTGTGTGGATTGTGAATTCATGCATATTACAGGGAGACTTAGGATCTCTGAATGTTTTTGTGCAAAATGAAATTCAGGAAAAAAAAAAAAAAAAAGAAAGAATTTTGAACCTCTCTTTGCATCTATTTCTTCCACCTGTAAAATTCAAGACTAAAACAGCAAGACTAAAAAGGATAATTACTTATTTATTTTGACAAATTGATTCCGCTAGAGCTGCCTCTTTGATCTCCTCCATCAGAGTAAGTTCACTTAAATTTGATCACCCTCCTTCCTCTCTGTAACAGAAACCACAGAGGGACTGCTTTTTACAGAGGCAAAATCATTTTTTTATATAATAATTTACAGTTGCTTTCCCCAGAGGATGCAAGGTTCAAATAAGCAGCAAGAGATGGAATCTTTATGCTCTAATAACTAGACTATGAATGCTTTCCCCCCCTCCCGTTCTATAGCATCATAAAAGCAATGACCATTAAGTTTCTGCCTGGCTTAAGCAATCTTAACCCTTTGAAATAAAAGATACGGCAAAAAATATTGATTAGCACCAAGGATTTGCCAGTTGTTTGGAGGAGAAGGCATCAAACTGCAATGCTTAGTTTCTCAGAGAGCAGCCATTGAAGAACAGTAGCAAATTTCAGTGCATGAAGATACAGTTTGCCTTACAGTCAGTCATTTGTGTTTGTCAAAGATGACAAGCAGCTCAAATTGAAACATAGATTTTATATATGGTGGTGAGAGAAACCACAGGTTAGAGAAATCACCTGGAAAGTCTCTTCTTCCTCCAGTAGAAACTGAAGAGGAAATTCTCCAGGGCAAGGACAAGCGACAGCCAACACTCTCCAGCAAACCCGGAGATGAAACTGTTGTTTCTGTTACGTTCTCAGATGCTTGCAGGTGAATTGGGACCCTCTCACAGACTTCAATGGAACCCAGACGTTCCCAAATATCATGCCCTAACCCAATATTTATTTGCTGTTTCTAATGCCACACAGTTTAGAGTCAGCTCTGATAGACTCCAAGTTTTGTTAAGTCAGAGCAGAGCATGGGCCCCCAGCACTTTCGGTAAGAGCCTGCTAGGGTGGATGCAAAGGTAAGACCATACTCCCGGGCCTATGGGCGCACCAAACCCACAATAAGGAATATCAGCAAGGGCCTGTGAACAGCCAAAAACCTGGATAGTTACTACAGAAATCAATGTGCTTAGCATCACTTCACTGAGATGGAAATATTTTTTTGCAACTTAGGGAAAACAGTAGTTTGTTAGAGAAGCCCTATTCATCAGTTTTGGTGGAAGTTTCTCAGCATGGACAAAAAACCCCTTAATGTTGGTTTTAATTCTGCTGTACTGCTATTTCAAATGATATCACAAGCACTCAAGGTACCAGCCCAGTGTTCTTTAGATATGACAAAAAGTAGATATTTCTCTATAGCAAGTGGAGGTTGGGGGAAGATTTGAATGAGTGTTGTAAATCCTTGTGAAACCTTGTAAACCCTTGTGATCAGCAAAACCTTGTGAAATATTCTTCAATGTCTTAGCCAAACCACAAGGTTATAGTCTCAAAACTGACTTCAGAAATAATGGCAAGTCTCTGTTACCTGATAGGTCTGGGGCCAGCTGGCTCAGCCAGCCAGTCACCCATAACTTTCTTAATGAGCAATAAGATTACTGTTTCGATTAGTTTTTCCACCTCTTCTATCAAAAGATTCTGGTTTTGACAATACAATTTAGCAAACAGTGGTAATGTTTTTACATTATGCGGGGCAGAATCCAGCTCCTTCACCCATGACTTGTTTGCTCTGCAAGTGCAAACAGGAAAGCAAAGCTGCTGTGCCCCAAAAGAGAGCAGCTGTGACGCCACTCCCCACAGGGAACCTGGGGACGGAGCCAACCATTCTGCTTCCACAGAGTCACACCGGGCCCACCCGTTCAGATCCCGCTTGAACTGCAAATGGGAAAATGCTCCAAAACTCTGAAATTCAGTTCCTTTCTCCGCTGCTCTGGCACAGAAAGAATGGTATTATTTATCGCCTTGTGAAATGAGAATTTCTGGTATTTTATATTTCAGGAGATTTCCCGACACGTGCGAGAGCTGCTGGGGATTGAGGAACCTCTCTTCAGCAGATCCATTGCCCTCCCGTACCGAGACAACATGGGGCTCTTCCTGGAGCGCAAGTCCCAGACGGGGGAGAACGCAGATGCCCTCACGTTCTCACAGTTTGTCCAACAAGCAGGGCTGGAGCCCTACGCTACGGTTCCCCCTTTGGAACAAACCCAGAGCGGGGGAGAAGCAGATTCTTCCAGTACTGGAGAACACCCAGAGTGAAGATTAGAGCCTCACACTCTGTAAAAAGACCTGCTGGGACAGCCATAAGATACACTTATTACCTTGCAGCTTATCTAAGCTGGGACAGTTCCACTTTCTGTAGATTAAAATCAAGAATACTGTTGCTCTTTGCCATTTCTTGATAGAAAGCACATCCCTATACCTGAGTCAGTTGTTTCTGTTTTTCTGCAGTCACCATTCTTATTTTGCTTCTAGGAATGGAGTGAAACAAAAGCTATAAATCAATTACAATTGCACCACTGTCTATCATTCTCTGCTGCTTCACAGTTGATTAAAAAGACCAAAAAACAATCATAGACGTGTTTTAATTACCAGCAATTGATGATTACTTTCCTACAGCGCAAGTCAATAGACTTCTCCTGCACTTTTATATTTGAAGACCTCTTGGTTATGGCAAAGCTGTAGCCATTAAAGCCATTAGCTGTAGTTCAGTTTCCTGTGAGTTTGAGTGTGTTTGAGTCAGGCAACAGGCTAAGACTTTGCACTGATTCAGCTTCACATTATGACTTCTTAATAAGCAAGTTCAGACTGAAATAAAGCAAGACTCAAGCAGCCAGGGGCAAATACATTTGCTGGGTGAAACTTGTAGCAGCAAACACATTCACAGGGCTGTCAGCTTGGACATTTTAAACAGTTCAGGAGCAAATAGCGCTCACATTCCTCACACCAGCCTGAAGCAACAAGTCCCTGTCTTATTCCATGGCTGTTCAGCACGAGCCTGCTTACTGGCAAAGCGACCCTCAGTGATGTGTTAAAAAGCCTGGGCTCCGAGACCATGGGGAGGTGCCTCAGGCCTCAAAATGTGAAAGTCAGAGATCTCAGAGCCTGTTGCATTAGCAACAGGATTGCTGCTTTCGTGCTTGGCAAGGCTTAAGATTGATAGAAAATGGTGTTCCAGAGTGGAGCAGTGGATGTAATTCCACTATCTAATCTTTTATCTACCTCCATTAATGTTTTATGTTATGACTGAGCAATGGTTAAATAAATATTCATTAGGTGCTTAGTATTCCCCTGCAAGATGTAGTCTTCACAATGTTTCTTTCACCGCATACAACCACATGAAACAGCAGAAGGAACTGAAGGAAAAGGGTTATAAATATCTCTGTGTTATCACTCCTGCAGGATAGGATCTCAGCAAAGGAATCTATCGTGAGCCCCATCACGCTTTATGAGGATTTAGACTCATTCTCAGCAGCTTCCCCCCGTTTTTTTGATGAAATCTCAGGAGTCGCAGAGGGCGAGGGGCTGTGATCCGGTGCCGCCGGAGCCGGAGCGAGCGCCGCGCTGGGGCCCGCGAGCCCGCGCGGCTCTGCGGGCCGGGCTCCGAGGACGCCCCGGTACAGCGCGGCGAGGTGGCTCCGCATGGCCTCGCTGCCCGCCAGCAGCTGGCTGAAGGGAGACTCCCTCAGCTGTGCAGCCGTCAGGTCAAACCAGGGGAAGGCTCTGGGAAGACAAAAAAAAAAGGCTGAGGCATTTGGGGAAATGACAGCCCACGCCAGCTAATAATTCAGCAAATGGTGGTTTTCTTGATCTCTGACTGCTCCTCTCTTACAAAGGCCTTTAACAGACGAGGCTCAGACTTGAGTCTTAGGCTGTTCCAGGTATTCAAAGCTAGAACTGCCATGGGGAGCAACACGGAGGGTAACGGGTCGTGCACAGTGTATCCTCAATCTTACATCCTGGGCAGTCCGTGAACTGCCATAAACCCATTCCCACAAGAACACTCCTCTCCAGGTACTTCTATGGGATTTTTTTTTCTGCATCCAGTGCTACAATCCCCTGTCCTGATCAGTAGCTTTAGACAATCCTCACGAGTATCCCAATGGGAACCAGGGATAAAAAATAGAAATCCAAGTTTTCTATTGCTAAAGTAATATCTAGAACAATCTTCCACAGCAGGTACATGGTTCTGAAAGCAACACCACCCACAGTGTAGTGCCTCCCAACCCAACAAGAGGCATCCACGCTCCAGCTGTGGAGTGAGGCAAGGCTGAGGGCAAAGGAAAAGCCTGGACAAGCAGCACCCCAGTGTTCAACCCTGCACTTACTCCTCTGGAGTCATGGAAGAGGCAAAGGTTTTGCTGACGAAACTCTCACACACAAACCGTGGGCAGGAAGTCCTCTCTTCCGCACAGATGGGGCAGTGCTCAGGAAAGCACAGGTCATTGAGCAGCTCCAGGGCGCTCTGGTGGGGCAGGCGCTGCCACATGCTGCTGTTCAGCGCCGCATAGAAACTGGCCACCAACCACTTGGTGTTGACTCTGATTTTCCCTGCATAGCAACCAAAGCCAAATGTCAGTACCCGATGTGCATACAGGTGGAAGGAGGCGTTTCCGCCTCGCGCTCCCGTGAAGAATTGCATTAGCAACTACATCTGGTTGATTGGAAACCTGTGGTTTGGGATGATCCTAGGTGAGGCATGCCTAAAGGAGCAGTAACAAGCCTAGTACAGCTTATATTTTTTGCAGTGTTTTTCCTTCAAGTAAACAGGAGTCCTTTACAAGCTGCATATAAAGATGTATAATGATTTAGTCCAACAGCCACCACAGACTAACAGTACTGCAGTCATTTTAAGAATTAACTCAGGCAAGGCAGGAATTAAGCAGTATATAACGAAACTGTGCTGGATGGAGGAGGCAGCTAGCAACTGCCAAGCTGGCTATAGGAAGGGCATGAATGTGGAAGCAGAAGTCCTGCCTGAGGCATGAGAAGAAGATTTTGGACCAGAAAACAGCTCTCAGCTCCTGCTCATGGCTCTGGTCTGAGCCTTAGAGCTGCTGTTGTCTCCTCAAGGGAAAGTTCTTCAAAAATTGGATGACACATTAACAGGGAAGAGTGTCCCTGAACTAAAGTGAGTGGCACCAGGAGCGCTAATCAGAGAAACAGGTGAGAGAGATGCACAGTTGGGCCCGTTTGCTTCTAGTACAGGAGCCATTTTAAAAGATGCCGTCCGTCCCTTTGCAGCTCGGAGTATTACAGGCATTGGGAAAACAAAGTGCGAATCCAGAAGAGCTACAGTCAAGACGAAAGGGGTCAGGGAGGGCTTTTACCTCGGGAAGTGCAGGGACACGTTGCCTGCACAACAGCGGGGTCTTGCAGTGCCGCCCCGACTGTCCCCTTCGTCCTCCACTCCGTGGCGGGCTCCCCGCCACAGCACTGGTACACTGGCCTCACGATGGCACTGTAGGAAAGGAGCTGCTTCAACCTGAAAGCAAAGCCAGCCAAAGAGCTGTGGGGCAGAGCGCAAGAGGGTGTCCCTAGAGCACGCTGCCCCAGGGAGCGTCCCAGACCTGCGGCCACGGCGCTGCCAGGACGCAGCGGCTTCGGGAGCGTGCGGCTCCGCTCCGAGGAGCAGCCGCCGGCCTGAGCAGCCCCTCAGCCCGGGCGGGTGCCCGGAGCCGGCTGGGGCTGCGGGGTGCGCGGGACATCGTGGGTGTTTGTCATGGGAGGCACAGAGAAACCGCAGGGGTTGTCCCATTGTACCAACCAGCAGAGGCGGAGTCAGCAGTGCTGGAATTCAGGCTACCAAGGATTTTAATGACTACTCTTCTTTTTTTTTTTAATACTACAACCAAGTGTAAAGGGTCTTCCTATTTGACAGCTCGTCAGTACCTGTGCTCATGCTAGTCTGTGGGCCTTGATATTGCTGCTGGAGAGAGATCCACAGGACTGCCAGTTTTGTAGCACAATGAGTGATCTGTTTAAAAACTAAACAAAACTAAACTAACATAAAATAAAACAATTATCCCTTGCTATTGCCCCCTCAGTGTGCGAGGACATTGTCTGGGTTAGGTGGGAGGGCAGAAACTGGCTTTAACCAGCAGAAAGGAGGAGGAGGAAGCAACAAGTTCTGCAAATCCTGATAAGAAGGTCAGCGTTATCATTTGTGGGATCAGCAATCTTTTACCAGCTAACACCCTGGCATGTTGTAGAACAGTTTCACATCTGACCCTATCAATTGCCTGAGCAGAAGGCCAAGCACCGGGCTGACCACAGGGCATAGGCAGAAACCTCTCTGCATCCCAGCCCCTCGGGAAATGCTTTTCTCCCATTTTTTTCTGGGTAGTTTGCAATGGGCCTTACAGTGATGATGTGGGGCCATGGCAGGAGGGGATTTTCAAAGCCAGGATTGTTTTTGACTTGGAGTTTTTTGACTCCTTTTTTCTTTTGATGTCTTCTCATAATGTTTTCAAGTATATAGCTCTGAAGTCTATAAAAGTCCCTCAGAAAAACAAAAAAGCCATGGTTCCAAGCTATTCCCATGCCTCTAGCAACTGGGGATTTGGGGGAGCGTCAGAGCAGGTCAAGGTCTGTGATAACGCTTTGCAATAACATCCAGAGGCTGCTGCCGGAGCCTGTGCCTGCCCCACAACACGCCGGAGCGGGGCAGCACACGCAGGCTGTCCGGGGCCCACGCTACCTGCAGAGCGGCACGGCACTGACGAGGCTGTACACGAGGCAGGGCTTCCGGAGGGCCGGCCGAAGGACGGAGCACACGGTGAGCACGTGCGACGGGAGGCAGCAGAGGAAGACCACGTCCGCCCAGGCCGCCAGCTGCGCGTTGTCGTAAAGGCAGCCGACCCCCTGCTCCTGCAGCTCTGCTGGTAGAGATAACCCCCAGCGCTCGGACCCGCTCTCCACTACTAGAGACGAACGTAAACCAGCCCTCTCCTGCTGGGACTGCCCCCACGGTGGCGCTCGGGGACATGGGCAGCTCCACGGACATGGCGCATGGGACATGGCGATGGCACCTTGGTGACAAGGCAAGCATCTCCGCCAGGAACGAACGTGCAGAGGATGCAGCTGCTCGGCCCCGGTCCGTGAACGCCGATTTAAAGGTCTAGCCAAAAGAGCCAAGTCTTGGGATCTGGCTGGTTTCCTAGGTCTATAAAAGACCATTTAATAACCCTTGCTTACGCTCTGCTCTGAGGTGATTAGAGAGAGGATTGTATTGTTCTAAGCATCCTCCTGGAGCAGAGCTCTCCCCACACATCTTGTCTATGTAACAGTTCAGGGGCAGTTGAAGATTTGTAGGCGGCACTTGAGTTCCCTCTCCTCACCAGGCATTCAGAGCTGTACAGAGCAAACAAGAAGCTCCTCTTGTACAAGGGACCGTACAGCAATTTAATAAGGAGAAGAGCTTCTCACTTTCGGCAGTGCTACAGATTTGGAGATGTTTTCTCTATTGGGTGAGTATTTAACAAGCTGGAGCCTCAACAGCTGACAAAACTGTTGGCAAACGTGGCATATGACAAGGAGAATTGTGAAAAGGGCAGCAGACAGTGTGTGCCGAGAGCCTACATTGAAAGGGTCCTGAAACTAACAGGCTTTCAAAGGAACGGAGTGAACGTCTCCATTAAGCTCAAGTGGGACGGGTGAAAGCCACCCTACACAACTGAATTGGCAGTTAGCAGATGGGGGGTTCCCAACTGAACAAATATTTTTTCCACAGTCACGTCCTTTGCTTCCCCATAAAACTTTGGGGTTTCAGCACCTTCAGTATTGTTGACAAGAGGGCGTTCTCTGGTGAGCTCTGCATGAAGAGCTATAGGAAAACCCAGCTACGACCCACGTAAGCACAGCCCCGCGTCGCCAACCGGGGTCGGGGGCACTTACCCAGGGTCTCCGGGCGCCGGGTGGAGACGCGGATGCTGCAGCATGGTGGGGCAGCAGCTCTGCAGCTCCGAGTCAGCAGCACTTGGGCCAGCTGCTTTCCAAGGCGGCCCCCACCAATTATCCCAACCTTGAGGCCGCAGTTGTCTGCCAAGGAGGCTGGAAAAGCCTTCTCAGTCCTGCTCGGCCTGGGGAAGCAGAGGAGCTGGCATCAGCCCTACGGGAACCCCAAGCTAGGAAATGCCCCTTGCCAGACAAGCCTTCCCCGTCGCCCGTGGGGAAGGGGTGCTGCGGGTACCAGGCGTTTTCCACCTCTCGGGCACTGCTTTGAGCCTGGCTTGGGCAGAGAGCCGTTTGCAGGCCCCGCATGCACCTCCCGCTGCAGCACAGCATGTGAGCAGCGGTAGGGTTTGAGGCCAAGGCCTCCTCCTCCCAGCCTGCCTCCCCGACACGCTCCCATCACCAGCCTTCGCCAGCCGTGGGGAGCTCGCCCTGGCCTCACCTGAACGCGTGCAGAAGTCTGCAGAAGAAGACGGCGTGGGCGCATGCACTCACTGTCAGCCCCTTGTAGCGCCCGGCCAGATACGCCATGGTCTCCTCGCCCTCCGCTTCTTCCTCAGGCTGAGGAGACTTGAAAATCTCCGCAATGTTCCACATCCCGGCCTGAAGGACAAGCTGCCGCAATGGGGATTTGTTAGAGGGATGTGCCCTCTACGCCCATAGTGCTGCTATCCAGCCCCGCAGCTGCCAGGAAGGAGCACAGGCGGCTTATCGCCCCAGCTCTTCTCAAGGCTTTTCCTCGCAGAAAATTAGCCTGGAAAAGCAGGAGCTCCCCCGTGTTGTGCAGCCACTGAGAACAAGAGCCATGGGTGGGTGTCCGGCTCTGCCACAGCTCCCTACTACGGGGCTCTCAAAGGCAGCTCTCTGCGGGCTGCTGGCACAGCACTTGGCCAGGCTTCACGGGAGCTGCTCTGAAGGGGAAGGTGCTGCAGAAATCAAACCTTGAATGAGACTTTTCTTTTTCCTTTCTTTCCGGCTGCTGGAATAGCACTGTATTTTCCTGTCCTCCCCGCCGGGCAATCCATCAATTCCCTCCCCTTCCCACATTTGCTACGGAAGTCCCTATTTCTCAGCACAGCCGACGCAGCCAGAGGCAGGAACCTGGTACCTGTGCTATTGCTCCGCGCAAGCACAGGGAGGCTTACAGGGTGCAGGGCACCCACGACAACACGGCTGTGGTTTTGACTCCTCAGTGCCCAGCGAAACCAGCCTCTCTCCTCCACCGGGGAGCGGGTGTTTGAGCCAGCGGGAGCCCCGCGGGTTAGAGAGGCAGGACCCACAGCCCTGCCCGCGTCAGCAGAGAGCAGCCTCGGTGCCGCCCGGTCTGACCTGAGGCACGAGTCCAGCGCTCCTGTCCCGAGCAGGACACGGCTCAACTGCCTCAACTGCTTCTCTTCCCTGACGGAGACCAGGGCACTGTTCAGTGTATCACAAGCCTGCACCAGAGAAGGAGGGAAAATGAAGCAGAACAGGCCTTTTTCTGCCCTTTGCAACTCGCCCAACCCAGGCATGCCTCCCGCGAGGCAAGAGGCCCCAACAGAGCTTACCGCCCTCAGGCAAGCTCCTGTCAGGGCTGGAAAGCCCAGCAGAGCCAAACGTACCCTCCAAGTGGTTGCAGTCCTGGCTGCAGCTGTTCTTTACCTGTGGCCCCCAATGCCTGCGACTCCCGTCAACACGAGGAACAAGGACAACGTGACCAAGGACTCTGACGGTTTCCGTCCGCTCCCCGTGTCCTGGCGGTAACGCTGCAGCCGGATCCGGTCCTGCTGTGGGGCAGCAGCCCGGGCGCCCTGTCCCCAGGCCTGCGGCTCCCGGGGAGGCCCGGCCAGGGCTGCCGTGGCGCGTGCCTCGTTACCGGGGGCTTCGGCAGAACCTCCGCCTCATGCACCGAGAGCCGGAGCTCCGCTCCTTCCAAAGCTCCGCTCCTTCCAGAGCCCTAACCTTCTCCCCGGGAGCAGGGCCTTCCCTCGCATACAAGTCACACAGCAGGATCAAACCATCTCCAGCAGCCCCTGGGTTTTGTTTTTCTTTTTTCCTGCCATTTTGGAGACCCCATTTTTGAGAACATAGTCATGAAGAGTCATGAAATCATCAGACTTCTCCACTAAGAGAGTCAGTTTCTCCTGCTCATGCTCAATGACACAAACTCCAGCCAGCAACGCAAGTCCCAGTCGTACAACTGAGCAACGTCAAGCCTCGGGCACACACTTTGAGCCTGTCGGTAAAGCTCACCCTAACAAAATGAGACTGCATTTTATACAGAGTGCAGCAGGGGTGGTGGAGCTCAGCCTTTCCCCCGTGGAACCACGTTCACACATAACCTTCAGGCCTGCATACTCACCCTTAGGGCAGCAAAGCGCCCTGCAACATTCAACCATACCCATCCATGCTGAGGGTGCTGACAGGGTGAAATAAGGTACCGATGTAGGCAAAGCCACTTCATGGTCACACTCATTGTGCTTCCCCCATCCCACCTACTCACTTAGCAGGAGGTGTGATGAATTGCTCAGAATTACTGCTCAGAGTGACAAAGTGCTCAGTGTGAGAAGGTAATAAACAACCCAAGAAGAAAGAGACAGCTTTATTTAAGGGATGAAGTAGTATCTGGAAGGATGAAGGCTGCAGTTGCCTGAGGAATCATGTTTCTGAGGAGGTGCAGTTAGTTCAATCCTTCCTGGCATAACGCTCAGTGAGAAGAACTGCTGGGGCCAGCAGGCTTGTGCCTAGGCAAAGGGGTCCTTACTTGGTCATTGCCCAGCCCAGCCGGGCTCTGACCAGCTCCACACCAGGTGCCTGTTCTCTTGCTGAGTTCCAGCATGGAAGTATTGGCAGAGGCTACTGTCCTGGCTCTCTGGAGTTCACACAATACTTATTTCCTTGGAGGAGCCAGAACAAACTAAACACAAAACAAAACAGTGCTAAGGTGGAGATAGTTCTTTCCCTATCATGCTCTTTGAGGCCACAGCCCCACACGCTTTGCTCTGGACACAGCCCTAGCTGATGATGCCCACATCAGCTGCGAGTGTTGCAGGACTGGTCAACAGCATCTGTTGGAGATCGATGAGCGTGAGTGACCTGTTCCTCTTGCTGGAACAAGGCCAGGCACCACAGAGCAAACAGAGCTGTGCCCAGCGACTGCCATCCGTAAGCCATGCCTTACAGTCAAGTCAAAGAGACTCAGATTCCAAAAAGAATCAATCCTGGTGGATCAGTACCATGTTTCTCTGGCTACATTGGAGCAGCTGCCTTCAACCAGCCCAAATGTATGTCCTGCAAGCCACAGGCATCCACTGTCACTGATGGATATTAACCACGCAACAACGAGTATCACAGTTGTTCCGTTGGCACTGGACTGGATTTCGTGGTTTCCTCTCTCAGTGGCAAAACAATGGCCAAGTGGGCTCCTCAGTTCTTCCATCGGATTTGCTAAAAGAGAGGCAGAACAGAGCACAACTAGCATGAGGGCTTTCTAGAGATCCCTTCAGAGCCAGGTTTGTGGGCCTCAATCCACAACAAGCACAAATATGCCCATGAGGTGCTATTTCTATCAGTTTCACCCTTCGTTTCTGCACTTAATGCAGTCCCAAACATAACATCAGCTTCCCAGGGGGGAGAAAACAATGTGGGACAGCCACGTCCTCACTGCATACCCAAAACACACCTCTGATAAAGGTCTCTAGAAGGTGAAGCAGTGCTTCTTACCATATTGTTGAGAATGCTGTCTATCTTCTCTTCTTCTGCAGAGCCCCGCTCTACCTTGCATCTATAAGCTGCCAGCTGGATACGATCCTTTAGATCTCTATATGTCTAGATAAGGACCAAAATCAGAACCCAGGTAAGTGAAGGGATAAGCGGGATGGTACCCTGTAGATGCACAGAAGTCAATCTTTGATCTCCCCTCAAATTCCCACTGATGACTTCAGCTGCCTGTGTGAACGGACTGTGCAGGCCTGTCATGGGCAAAGCACAAACCCAGGCGCTCTCCTGGTTCAGTTGGCTTCCACTGACCACAGCATTCCCAGGCCACACGGATAAGAAAACCAAACCAGGCGTGTGGCAGGAAGGTAAGAGAGTGGCACAGGGAAACTACGGAGGAAAAGCCGGCTCTCATCCCTGTTCATCTCGCACACAACCAGCAGTGACTCACATCAATGACAACATCGTGGCACTTGTACTTGGTGGCCAGGTTTAACCGTGTCTCCACATCCTCTACCAGGCGCACATATTCCTGCAGCACCTGCAAGGAAAGGAAGGCTGTATTGGCTCACCTGCCTCTCCTGCCTCACTCTCTTACTCCAAACACAAAATCTTTAAGATCACTGCTTATCACAGGCTTGACCTGTTCCCCCTTAGGATAACAAGTGTCCAGGACAAGATTGTTCAGGACCATGGAGGCAGTAAAACTTTGTTCACAAAGAGCCTAGTCTTAATCTACCTCACTCTTAGGAACAGGTTAGGCACTGCCTGACTAAATGAGTATAAAAGCTCATGTAGCAAACAAAGCTGGCAAAGCACTGCATGGAGTTCTCTCAGACTCCCTTAGTCCTGCTGTGCCTCTCACAATCAGCTGGGACCTGGCTCTCATGCCTATTTACATTTCCCATTGACACTCGGGTCACTAGCTAGCTCACTGAGCACCGAGCCGGCAGAGCCAGACAGTTGTGAGGCAGCTAGCTTGGGCAGTCAATCTCACACCGAATTCCAGCACGGAGCAGGACACAGGCAATAGCACCTGCAAACGGCACAAGAGGTATGAGCCAGCCTGAGAAACGGCTAATGACACAAAGGGACATCTTGCTCACCTGCACTGGAGCATTGTTCCTCTGTAAGATTTCCACCACCCGGTGGAAGCCAATGGGCGCCTTCTTCTTGGTATAGCCCAGCCAGTTCTGAAACCACAGGCAAACTCAGTGTTAATGCTAAAGGCAATCTCTCCAAATACTGACAGAAGCGGCAGAAAAGCAGAGAACAGGGCTGACACAGATTGAGGTTGGGAATAAAGACACTTTTTGCTCTCAGTGAAGGCTGTGGAGGGAAGAATCTCACTCCAGGTGCTGGCAACCATCCTCATCTGTTACTATACACTCCAGTGACAGAGCCCTTCACTCAGGGACTAGGTTCAAGTTGACAGTGAACCCCTTCCAGGCCCAGCAGAGCACTAAATGCAGGGAAGCTGCCCTATGAGCAACTCACTGTAACTTCCTTCAACCAAGATGCTGGGCCTCACTGAAATAAAACCAGTCTGTCCAGTAACACCACAATAAGCCAGATATCAGCACTGTATATCAGCACTGGGAAATGAGTCCCCAGTAAGTCTTTCTCCTGCTCACCTTGGTGGTGAAGAGGGCATCAAGATCGTTCCAAGCACGCAGTTTAGCCCGCGCAGCCAGGGCAGTCAGCACATACTGCTTATCAGGAATCTGCAAGGCAGAGAGCTCCAGTCAGCAACAGCACAGCCCAGAGGGCCCGTGCAAGATAAGCAAGATAAGCCTCCACCTGGCAGCACGAGAGCCTACAGCCAGGCAAGGAGGGAAGGTGTTGCGTGAGGCCAGGGTGAGCATGTGCACAAGGTATGAGAAGGGGATTTGCAAGTGCTGCTGCAGCCAGTTTGCCCCTCTCAGTGGGACAGTGAAAGCTTCCACACAGCTGCAACTTGCATTTCTGAGCCTGCAGAAGGGCTCTCCGTGGGGAGAATGAAGCACTGCCCTCCTTGTCTCAGTACTGAGTCCCTCAAACTCTTCCTACTCAACCCCTTTGCTAACTCAGCTTGGCTGGTGCTGCCACATCAGGGCAGCAGTCACAGTGGCTTCCTCACCTTAAAGGTTTTCTTCAGGTTGGCTGGGCTGCTGAATGTCCCCTGCAGAGAGTAAACAAGTTAGTTTAGTTTCAACATGGGAGATCAATGGAGAGGTTTAGGTGCTTTCTGTTGTAAAGCACTTGTTTCACACAGGGTAAATCTCCCTTCCATACAAGTCTACACTGTTTGCTGCTCATGCCAGTGCCATAAGAGGGAACAGCTGGCAGAAGAGAGAGCAATTGTTCGCCCCATTAGCTTGGTTCTCCCTGGGTTCCTCCAGGTCTGTCTGGAAGATGAAAGCACAGCCTCCCTCCCTTCCTTCATTAACATGCCAGGCTTAAACACTTAACATACTAACTACAAGGAGGAGAAGTAACCTCCATTATTTCTCACATCTTCCTCACCTCAGCCTCCGTGTAGTGGTAGAAACAGGAGTAGAAGAGAGTGGTCACCAGCGGCATGTTGAGAATCGACGCCTTGCGAGGGTATTTCCGGAATATCTCCGACTGCCCAGTTTTCTCCAAGTGCCGATCATTGGCCTGAAAAAGCAGAGGGAGAGTGTAAGTTGAAGCAGCTGCCTGACCTAGATGTGCGGCAGGGACCCAGAGAGAGAGTTGTAAAAGTGGTGCACATGCACACCCTCAACAGGCCAAGAAATCTCAGGTCTGGATTTTCTTACATGTGCCTGGCAGAGCAGCTTGGATGACAGTTAAACTGCACTTGTCAGGGCAAGGTGGTCAGATGAAAAGTTCTGTGAGCTAGGACAGATGCGGACTCAGAGCGAGCCTCAATCATCTCCTGACCAACAGGGAGGATTTCATACCTCAATGATTATCTGCCTCTCCAGTAGGGTATAATGGTCTTGGATGTGACACGCATCCTCAGCTGAAAATGGCAGCCTGGCCAGAAACAGAACAAGACATTGTCAGCAACACAGTATAGCTGAGCAAGCACCCTATGTATGGGGATGTGGCAAGGAACACTTCACTCTATCCCCAGCCTGAGAGGAGCCAGCAAGTACTCAATATCCTGCCTTACAGCCCCCTCCCCACTGCCCTTTCCGAGTTGCTCCTACACTGGCTTCAGAAAAATTATTTGGCATCCTTAAAATGACAACCTAAAGCTACTGATTCTGCAATACTATCAGCACGGGTACCAGCTTTCACCCTTCACAGGCTGAAGGGTCAGTGCTCAGAACGTCCCCAAACAAGCAGCAGCAGATGTTGCAGTAGTGATCATCCTAAACTCTTTTTCTCTGATTTACACTGCCTATTGCAATAATTCCCCCAGTACACTATCAACGTCAGTTCTTGCAGTATAGCACTGGGAAGCGGTCTCATTTTCTTTATTACTACCTGCTGTTATGCACCTACATCTCACACTTTCTCTTGCATTTTTTTCTTACCCAATGCAGCCTTTCAGAAACTCTCTTCGTTTCTCCACATCCTGAATGTTCAAATGCTCCCGGTACTGGGACAGCTGGAGAGAGAGCGACGACAAACAAAGGCTATTCTCATGGCTTTGGGAGACACAAGAATGCAGTGAGCAGAAGCAAAATACAAATCTCTCTCCTGACTACTGGGCACCCTTTTGCCAACGCTCTGCCCTTCCCACCTGCTGTGCTCCCTCATCCCCGAGGAAGAGCAGCTTCAGCTCCTGGAAACACTCACCGCAACTTCTTCAGTCCTGTCCAGGAACCTGCAAAAGGAAGGAGCCATGAGTTCTGGGACAGGTTCCTTGTGGCACACTCAGCCCTGCCACAGGACTGGGCAAGAGCCTCACCTGAGCAGATCCAGAAGCAACTTCTGCTCACCCGTCTCTTTGAGGAAATGGATCAGGTGACACAGGGCCACCTGTCGCACCTCCAGCTCCCGAAACAGGATCTCTATGGGGTAGACGGAGGCAGGCACATGGGTAAAGCAAGTAGTTAGCTCTGACATGTCAGCACTGACAGAGGGCACTAAGCACAGCGTAAAGAGCTACAAAACACTATTGGGATCCAGCAACAGAATCACAGAAAGGCTGACTAGTCCAACCTCTCTGCTCCAGCAGGGACACCTAGAGCACGTGGCAGAGGGTGGCATCCAGGCAGGTTTTGAAGATCTCCAGAGAAGGAGTCTCCACAACCTCCCTGGGCCGCCTGTTCCAGGGCTCTGTCACCCTTGCAGTAAAGAAGTTCTTCCTCATATTCAGATGGAACTTCCCGTGTTTTAATTTATAGCCATTACCCTTTCTCCTGTTACTGGCCACCACCGAGAAGAGTTTGGCCCATATTCTTTACATTCTCCCCTCAGCTATTTGTACATGCTGATAACATCCCCTCTCAATCTTCTCTTCTCCAGGCTAATTCGCTTATGAGGAAATACTAAGATAGATGTTCCAGGCCCTTAATCATCTTTGTTGCTCTCCTGCTCCTTCCTCAAAGCATAGCCCTAGAAGTCTAGAGACAGGGTTGAATTCACAGCTTTTTATCCCTCCAGATTAATTCTCATTCACCCCATCACTACTACCACCTACCAGTGCTCCAAGCTCCTCTCTGGAGCCTTCTTGGGTATCACCACTCCCATCCTATTTTACACTGACTGCACTCACAGACATTTCATGCTCAGTAAAGCAGCAATGCCCCAGCTACGTTCTCTTCTTGACTTGCAGTCAGTGAAAGATTCAGTCCCTCTGCCTCCAACTGAAACATACCATGGAAACCCTGACTCTAGTCATACTTACCTTTCCTTAGCGTCCGTTTCAGGAATATCAGGACCTGTGAGCACAGAGAGGCAGCTCTCAGCTGAACAGATCAATCTTTACCAGAATTAAAACAGACAGCAAACTGGTCAAGGTCTCAGGAAGTTTTTGTAAAGGTCCTCTGAAGGTACAGCTTTTACAGCACTAAATTCTGCTGCCTACCAGACACTGGGCAAACAGCAGGCCAGGGCCACAACAGCCTGGATTCTCTAGAACTTAGACCAATAAGACCAAGTTTTACAAAGACAAAGTTTTACTTGGGAGACTGAAGGACTTAAAAAACCTGGACAAGGATGCTCCAACATAGCCCCATTTACTACAGTATGATGCCCTGGAAGCCAGATAAGCTGGCAAGATCCCTCAAGTCTTCTGTGCTGCAATGAGCAGATTAAGCCTCAGCCATTAAGATCTTGCTGCAGAGATCTGTAAAGCTGAAGGACGAGATTCCTTGTTGTCATCTGATGGGAATTCTATGGCGTGGCAGGAGAGCCAGCAGGAATATGTAGCTTCCCAGCCTTTAAACTTGACATTCTTTGGTGAATTCTTAGTTTTAAGTAAAGAACAATCCTTCATCTTGCAGCCTTAAATGGCTAATTCATTGCATTCACACAAAGGCCTTCTGTAGGGTCACCAAGGAAGTCCCAGCCCTATATGCGTATGGCCCCAGTAGGACTCACAGCTGTAATGACATTTCCATCATTCCCTGCCACAGCTTCATCCAAGAGCACCAGCTTGTCCTGCAGGGAGCGGAATCTCTCTAGAGAGCAGACCTGAAGTCAGGGAAGGTAAAAGATGGTAAAGAGCTGATCAGGCAAGTACCCAGGCTGAACCAAGCCCCAAGATCCTACCCATTCTTCCCTCTCAAGCCCTTCAGCAAAACAAACAACCATCTTCTCACCCACACGAGAACTTTTCATGCAGTAACAGTATGCACTACATGATCTCTGGCAATCTGTCCACAGGTGTTATAGAATTAGCTCTCATTACTGCCTGGACCAGGAGAACAAACACCCTGCACGCAGAGTTCTCCCCATATCCTTGTAACATGGCCAAACTCCCCGAATATCAGCCTTGACAGAGGGAAGACACTCTGTAGGGCCCTTCCCAGGAAATTGGAATTGCAGGACTTTTACTTCCTTCCTCTTATCCCATAATTATAGTCCACCTCAACCTTTGCTCCATCTGCCCCATTGCAGGAGACACATGCAAAATAAAACATATGGCAAGGAGAGAAGGTAGTAACAAGAACTGGTTAGGAGAAGTAGCATCAATAGCAACTATAAAGGGCTATGGAGAACTTGGTGGCTATCTCTGTGCAAAGCTCCTTATGTGCTTGCTGCAAACTCTGGAGAGATGAGACTAAGATTCCAGCTCCAGTTAAATGAGGAATGTTTGTTTTCTTCCCTCCATTTGCCATCTCTGAGAAAGGAAGTGAAGTCCCACAGTCATGAACTTTTTTCCACAGTCTCAGGGAGTGGAAAGGGCCGGGAAGAGCACACGTGTACAGATACCTTCTGCCAGAGCCTGAGGGAGACAACACAAATAATAATACAAGAAAAGCTTACAGGTCCCTTAAGCCAGGGTGACCTCAGTGCTGCCACCTAGCAAAGCAAAACACGAGCCCAGCACACTCCCTGGTAGGTGCTGCAAGCAACAGTGATCTCCTTCCTGCTTTTGGATACAGTCAGAGCACTGGGGAAGGTGTAAAGCACTTCGGGAGCACCCACACTCCTCTCTTGCAAGCAGATGGAAGAGGAAGGTCCTTACCTTGCCCCTTTGCATCCGCCTGACAGTATCTTTCGGGCTCCAGTCACTGCTGTAATCCTGCCACAAACACAAAAGAAAACAGGTCTTTTAAGCCTCCAGAGGCCTGTTTGCTCTAGCAGGCTCCTGGCCTTCACTTGTTTTGGACCAGAGCAATGGGCCAGAGACAGTCTCCGTTGACAGGAGAACCAAACTTAGCCCCTCAAGGACAGGTCTGCATACCATCCTGCCCTACCCCAAGGGCACTCTGCACAGGGAAGGTTTAGACTCAGGCAGAACTTCTTGGACTTCTCATTCAGCTGCCGCAGAGGGACCATCAGGCTAATGAATCTTTACAGTCCTCAGGTGGTAAGGCTGCACACTCAGAGTCTGCATGCTGGTGGAGAATACTAGAGGCTGAGAGGCCAGAGAAGATTCTTCCTATTGCCTGGGTAAGGCACATCACCACATCCTTTATAGGAAGTGCATTTCAACAGGGTATCATTCTGGCAAATTAAAGCTCCATGGTTGCTTTCAAAAGGACAAACAAAATACAAGCAAAATTGACAAGTCCAGAACTGAGAGAGGAGGACTCCATTTCTTACCACAACTCAGACACACCTCTCCACAGCAGCATGGAGAATACAAGGCTGGCAGCCTTAGGTAAGTGCTTGGGCAATTGCACAGGACTAGTCAAATGTGACAACAGCACATTTATATACAGTCTGTAATTTAGACTATCCTCAGGCAATGTGCTACAGATTCTACTGTGAGCAAAGTCCTTCCCTGAAGACACCAGAGTCTGGAAGCACCAAACAATGGGTGGATCAAGCCAGGCTCAAACTCAGACTGCAAGCAGGTATCTACGCCTATTTGAGGATGTAGAAAAAGTGGTGTCAAAAGAAATAGAGAAAGGTAATACACAAAGGCAGCTTTCAGGATACTGAAATAAAAATTCCTTGAGGATTTACCGAAATCACAGATCTAGAGAGCAAAGGACTTAGCTAGTCCTCTCCCACCAGGGGACTGTTGCATATGAGTCTCTGAAGTCACCACATAGCTAAGTACCAAATATTCTGAGCACTAGGGCTCCCTGCAGCACCTCTGGCCAAAGGCAGCTCCTCGGCCTGTCATTGTCAAGGCACTATTTCAAAGTTGACATTGGATTTTCTTTTTTTGTTCCACTCCACATTCTTGCCTGTTTTAGTGGGGCTGTGCAAAACTCCTCCTTCCCATTTCACTATTCCTATAAAGCACTAGTACACAGAGCAGGACATAACATGGAGCCTTTATTTCTCCTGTTGTGCTTTCAGGAAGTGCTGCTTGTTAGGTTAAGGAGCAATCAACACAAACACACAGATCTAGTGAGGATCAGATGACCATAGACAAGAAGAATCCCAGCAACCTAATTAGTGTAAACTGAGCACACCAACTTGGCTACTCCCATCTACAAGACAGATTAGCTCCTCACTCCTTGTATGAAACCTGCCAATATGAGGAAACCAAAGAAACGCCCCAAATACCTTGCAACCCTAAAGATGTAAAGAACTTGATATTGGATGAAGGGGAAAGAGAAACTTGGGAGGTTATAAGAGGATTATGGAAATATGTGAGTTTTATTACAGAATGCTCAAGGCAAGGACAAAAAGCAGAGAGGTGAAGGGATCAATGTAAATTTGGGAGGAACAAATAAGTGAAAAAAGTGGGAAAAAGGAATAATGAGTGCCAGTCAAGTGTAAACAGGAGGCTTATGTTGTATGCTTGTCTGACTGAGCCCTGTACTTGATCACTGCAGTCTATCTTATACCATTATTAAATCTTATTTTTAAACATCTTGCATGTGAGTGCCTTCTCTCTTCCAAGTGCATGTGTGTGAATGCCAGTGAACTTCTAGGTCACCTAGTCAGTGAGCAGGGTAAGTGGTCCAAGTACCAACAACTAAAGTGGCACAATGGACGACGAGAGCTTGAGCACCCCAGTGCTGGCTCCTGGAGAGGCCCGTGTGGTGTGGGCACGCTCTGCTATCCTGAAGGGAGAGGAGGCTCAGAAGGAGGCCTCAGTGCTGTATGGACGCGTGTCTGCTGGTAAATACACTGTGTTTTATTTTTGTTGATCTGTGTGGCCAAGCGTTTTAGCTGTGTGTGTGTGTGTATGTGTGTGTGTGTGTCCCCACTGGGAACAAGCTCAGCCTTGTTACTGGCTGGACCTGGGGACACAGAACCACATCACCTCCC
The DNA here is from genome assembly GCA_003342815.1 of Eudromia elegans. Classification (NCBI taxonomy): domain Eukaryota; kingdom Metazoa; phylum Chordata; class Aves; order Tinamiformes; family Tinamidae; genus Eudromia; species Eudromia elegans. The sequence goes on along the minus strand of PTEX01000004.1, from coordinate 1,721,764 downwards.
ATCTACCAGGCTGGGACAGAAATCTGCCAGCTGCTGAAACCCATGAGATTTGGCTATATCTAATACTGCCTACCTGGGAGAAGAACATTCCTGCCAACTGGAACTCCATCTTTGTGCTCTCCCTGACCAAGGTGTTCCTGTGATTCATGAACAAGGGATTTAGAAGGCTGTAGGTTCCTGTTTCATTTAAGGAATAAAAATGATGCCAATGCATCTGATCCAGTATGAAAGGAGCTTATATGTAAGGCATTATTAAGAGCTCCTTTCACAGAGACTGATGGGCAAGACATTAAGAGAAAGAACAACTAATAACCCTTCTTGTGGAATCAAAGCTCCTTTTCCTGGGCAAAGCCGAGAATGCCTAAATTAACATGAGGCTGGTGCTACATCTTGCACCTCCCTGTCCTATCCCCTGCATCGCCCTCTGCTGTCTGAAATACTGATTAATCACTTCCCATAAAACCTTTAGAGTAGGTAGCTCTCCTGGCAGTGCTCTGGTCTCCGCACTGCAAACACAGGCTACTCACCTTGTACTCAGCTTTTGGTCTGCGCAGCTCCGGAGCGTAGCTTTTAACCCCTGTGTCAGAGAGGGCTGGGAGGGAAAGACAAAATGAGGAGTAGCAGCACATCAAAATCCCAATTCACTCGCTTTTAAACCACTCTTTTCTCAGTTTCCCTGCTAGACAACCTGAACTCAAGCATCAAATCATCACACAAAATGAAGAGTTTTTGTTTTAGAACTTAACCCAATACTCTTCACTTATATTTATAGCTCCCAAACCACCATGCAAACTCTTTTGCTTATTTGCTGGGTGACTTTTAGCAAACATATGAATCAGCTTCCCTTTCTGCAATACAAGGAAGATGACTACACCCCTTCTTTGGAAATGCTTTGGGTACAATCCTTTTATGTAAAACTACATCCCTCCCAAAACGAGGCAAAGATTCCAGACTTACCATCTGAAAGGGACTGGAAACTTGGAAGCTTGCTTCGCCCTGAAATGAAAACAAACATAGCTCCTGACCACCAGCCAGTGAGCCACAGCTACACCAGTGTAGAACAAGCCACTCTGCACGATTTGTGCTATATTGTCACACCTCAGAGTCACCTGCTTGCAGTCTAAGGCTTTCAGATAGTCTATGGCATCACAAACCACATGGCATCCTGGCCCTATCTGCCATGTTTTCACCAAGGCTAGAAGCAGCTAGACAGCCTGCAGAACAGAGGCTTCTGGGTACAGCATTACCACGGCCTCAGCAACACAAAGAAGCTTCGTTTGCTAGGACTGATTTGATACCCTCCTTTGCCACTACGTTATCAAAGCTGTGAGTAAAAAGCACCCCAGAAAGAGAGAAAGAAAAGCCTATCTACCTTCTGCAAAAAAACCCCACTGTCTCCAATTTCTGACCACTGGTAGATACATCCAGTTAGAAAATTTACCTATTCGAGGTATACCTTCAAAAGAGCTCAGACCTCTCCTGCTTTGCAGCACGCTTTGCAGAAAATACTAAGATAAAATGATTTCCTCTTGAGACTCTTGAAGAAAAGCCCATTTGTCCAAACTGTGTAGACGAAATCTCACCTTTGAATAGGCTGCTTAGGGAGTAGGAGGAGGCTTGTTTAGGAAGAGCAGTATAGGAGGAAGAGACCTTTGGCAGACTGGAATCTCGGCTCTCCAGGGAGCTGGTGCTGCTGGATGCTGTCTCTTTGATTGACCAGGAGATACCTGAGAGACAAAATGTACAGACAGGACCACTGTAGCCATTTAAGACAGGGGAAAAGAAAACCAACAGAGGAAGATCTTAAGGCAGAGCAGGAATGTGAGTGTCCTGGCCAGGTCTATGCTAGCACATCCCAGTACATTTTAATCCCCAGTACCGATCAGATGGAGTGCACAGACTGTCAAGTTCATGCAATATTGCTTACTAAACAATTGCCCATTCTCCTTCAAAAATAGTTTTATTTCAGCAGTGTTGTACAGCTGGTTACAGCTTTTCATGCAGCTGGACAACACACACTTTCAGGACAGAATAGTATAACTAAAGTACAGGCAGTGGACAGAGACCTTACACGAGAAGAGAACAGACCTAAACCATAGGGAAGAACTGGAGCATAGAGTAGGAAGATTGGGTTCTTTGAAAGTCCTCTGGGTGATTTAAACTTTTGCTGTTTGAAAAGTGCCCAATGCCTAGCAAGGGCCTGAACTGTTTTTACTGCAGCAATAGGCCCAAAAAGCAGCAGACAGGAATTGTGAGAGGACTGCGAGCCTGCTCCCACCATTGCCATAATGGATTTGTTTAAAGCTTTCAATTCTCTTCAAATTCCAGGCATAGGAGTCTGTCCTTAAACACACACTAAAATGTTGAAATATCTCCTTAAATTGTTGCAAGGCAAAGCATGCAGAACCCAAGACGGTGTCATTTCAGGTAGCAGTGTGAAGTGGTTATCACCCACAAACATGAGAGTCAACTGAACATGATGCAAGTCAGAATGCTTATAATTGTCAAATATCTATTCTAGGCTAAAATATGTGTTAGAAAAACACAGTAAAATCCCTCCACTTGTCTGCAGTCTCTCAAGTTATGGCATCTGCTTCCTTTCTTTTGAGCAGATCCACACACTTAACACCAGCAGCTCACAACTTGATCTTAAGTAAAAGGAGGACAGGATTAGACAGTCAGTAGTACTCCTGACCTCAAATAAACAGCATAAGCTAAATGGTAATTTTAACCCTCCTGCCTCCAAAGACAGTTTAAGGTCCTTCTGCACTTACTTCCCACAGGTTCCCCGCTCCAGCTGACCTTCTCGAGGTCATCGTCATCGTCGTCAACAATATCCCGAAGGCTGTTCACTGCCCGCTTGGACTCCTTCAGCTAGCGACAATGAGAAGCTTGCATTAAGGATCATTTGTGTTGCATGGAGCCCCTTTTTTCCAACGACCTTCCCAAACAACCTCCCCTAGGATGCTGTGCCTGCTCCTCCAGCCCAGCAGGCCCCAGGGCAGGCCCCTCCCCACAGGAGCCTTTTGGTGCTGGTGAATACATGAACACGCAGTAGTGCATGGGGCCCTAACAGCCAGAGCATCCTCACCTCTCCTCCTCCCACTGTCGGCCACAGGCACCCACAGGGACAGGGACAGTTCAAACCTTGGGTGCTGCAGCTGGACACACAGGGCAAGGAGGGAAGGGAGGGAGCATCGCAGCCTGTGCAGGGATGCAGAGGGGCTGCGGAGGGGCGAGGCGGGGGCTCCCGGCCCCCGGCAGGGAGCAGCACCCCAGGGAAGCACCCGTCGCCCTCAGCCGCACCGAGGCCGCGGCCCTACCTGGGACAGCTCGTCATCCTCGTCGTCGAAGGTGAAGGCGCGGAACTTGGAGCTGTGCCAGTACTCCTCCTCATCAGCCCGCGCCCGGCTCATCTGCAACGGCACCCGCGTCAGCGCCGCTCCGCGCCGACCCCGCCGCTCCGCTCCGCACCAGCCCTGCGGCACCGACCCCGCCGCTCCACTTCGGCGCCGCCGCGCCGCCTCGCTCCCCCCGCCTCCTCGCTGCGGCTCCGCGGCGCCCAACCCGGCCTCCTCCTCACCTCGGTTCGCTCCTCACTTCTTCCCTCTCCTCCTCGCTAACGGCGCCGCGGGAGGAAGGTAGGAAGGGCGGCCGCGGACGCGCGGCACGCCGGGACCTGTAGTGTTCCCGCCGCCCCCGCCCCGGCGGCCCTGAGCCCGCGGACTACGAGTCCCGGCATGCCCCGCGCGCGCGCCGGCCCCGCC
>PTEX01000004.1:1682504-1717912 GCA_003342815.1 Eudromia elegans | reverse complement strand
GGCGCGGTGCGGTCGCTGCCGGGTCCCCGCGGGCACGGGGCGCTCAGCGCTGCGGGTGGCCGTGGGGACCGGCAGCAGGCGGCGCGGCAGGCGGCAGCGGCGCGCGGCGCAGGGGGGAACCAAGAGGCCGGGCCGGGCCGTGCGGGGGAGGGCGCCGGAAGGGCCCGTGCCGGTGCCGGAAGCCGGGAGGTGGCGCGGCGGTTCTAGCAGTTTCCACGGGCAGACAGGCGGCGCGGAGCGGCGGCGGCGGGAGGGCAGCGGTCCCGATGGCCAAGTGGGGCGAGGGAGACCCGCGCTGGATCGTCGAGCAGCGGGCGGACGCCACCAATGTCAACAACTGGCACTGGTGAGCCGCGGGCGGGCGGCGGGGCCCGCGGGCCGGCGCCCCGGGCCGGTGCCCGAGGAGGCCCTTCTTCCACCGCCGTGTGTGCGGGGGCGCGTTGGGGTCCCAGGGTGGCTGCGTTTGCGCCCCCTCTGCCCGCGCAGCCCCCGTGGCGCTTGGGAGGCGCGGGGCGAGGTTGGGGACTGCCCGGGTTGTCCCCATATAAGCGGTGTCGGGACCTGCTTCGGGTCCTGTCACCCGTCCCCCCGCGCTCCTCCCTCCCCGCAGGACAGAGCGCGATGCCTCCAACTGGTCCACGGAGCGGCTTAAAGCTCTCCTGCTGCCGGTCCGGGTGGAGGGCGAGGAAGGGGCCTGCGAGGTGACAGAAGTGAGCAAGCTCGAGGGAGAAGCCTCTATCAACAACCGCAAAGGGAAACTCATCTTCTTCTATGAGTGGGCTATTAAGCTGGCATGGACGGGTGAGTGACGTTCTGTTTTCCTGTTTCATAGCCAGAGTCAAGAATAAGCTTAAGAACATCTCTCTTAATAACAAAGAAAAGTATTTTTCTTGTAATGCAACACAAAGTTGCCTTTGGAACAATCAGATTAAGGAACACTGATCTGAATGTCATTGCTACTTGCAGGTACCTCAAAGACAGGAGTGAAGTATAAAGGATATGTGGAGATTCCTAATCTCTCGGATGAAAATGACATTGATGAAGTTGAGGTAAGCTAGTAGCTGATAATACTGAGTCTACTACTGTTTAATTAGAGTTCTTATAGTGTTAGTATTTCCCTGTTATATTTTTAAAGCAGTTGCAGAGAGCCGTCCTGGTGTTAGAGAATGGTTAAATCCAAGTTGTTATCAAACAGATTCCTTTCTTGTGAAAATATGGGACCTATAACATGTGAGGGAGTATGGCTAGGTGTAAAACTTAAAATGGACTGGTAGTAGGCGAATGACTATAAATGAAAGTGAAATGAAGGACTCTAAAACTGGACAGTTTCTTGTGAAAACTTATATCAAAGCCTGACTGTGATGTTGAATCAAGTGATAAAGGACTTGCTAGATGTGGCTTTGTTAACTAGCAGTTATCTTTCTGTTAAGCAGTAGTTATCTTCTTGGTTTAGATCCTTGTCAGCCTTGCTAAAGATGAGCCTGACACTAACTTGAAGACCCTGATGAAGCAAGATGGTACAAAAAAAATAAGAGATGCAATGAAAACTTACATCAGCACTCTCAAAACAGGTATGTAACCGAGAGGGAGAAGTGGTTTTGTACCTTTGTGGGCTCTTGCTAAATAAAGACTTGGAGAAAAGAAGAGGCAGTGACAGCTCCTCAGTCCATCTCAAACGGTCTCTAAGTGGCAGCAGTTATTTTTCTTTTTTGAAAGGTGTTTGACAGGAAGCAATTCTGTCTTTAGATCTTCTAGCACAACCACAAAACACTTGTCAGTAATAATCCAATTCTAAGCAGTGTTTTTGGATGTGTGTTTTAAAACTGAGCATGTCTTTCATGCACTGAAACCAAGCAACTGAGGAAGTTTTGCCAGTGAAACATGTACTTGCTACCACAATAACACAGAGTGTCCATCACTGCATGTGGCACAATCTGGCCTTTGGCTTGATTGTCTTCTACAAAGGTGCTGTTTTCTCTCTAGATTTCTGGTTTACTAGTTTTTGTGGCTTTTATCTTCTGCCACACTAAGACAGAGTACTCTGGTGCTATTTGGATTTGAGAAAGAACCTGACGGTTTGACATTGCTGTGCAAATCTTGGTCTCACTAAATCATTTGACATCGTTCTGCAAATCTTGGTATCACTAAATGGTTTGCGTTAGCATCTAAAATAGTCATTTTATAGCTAACATATCTAATCATAGCTAACACTAGCTGTATACTGTACACATTAGATACTCAGGTTCTGCTCAGTACAAATATCACTGTTCTTTGCTTTTCCAGGATCAAACTTCTGTACCACTGAAACACTGGTTTTCCTAAAGTTTTTTAGTGGTATGTTGGGTGGTACTGTCTACCAGTGGAAGATGAGGGTATTATTTAGAAAGAGCTATGTGGTCTTTTGGGCTGGGATAAGTAGGAATAGGTGGAAATTCAGCTGTGTGCATGTTAATAAAATTCTGGTATGTGATGTCATTTTGCTGGTTTGAGCAGCTGAAGAGGAAGGAGAAAGACCAAAATGCTTTATAGATGGCAAAGGCAGAACTGATAGAGCTGCTAACAAAACAAAGGCAGGGGGAGAGGTGGAAGAGGTTGAAACTCTAAAGCGTCTGTGAAGTTGAAAAAAATACCCTGGTGAGACCTAACCTGGAATTCTGTGCAGAGCCATGATGTCAAAAAGATACTTCTAAGATGGAATTAGAAGCATTTTCTTTTCTGCACTGTAGTGAACTGAAAAAGTAGAAAGCGCAACTGAAATAAAGGTAGAGCTTGGCAGAGCAGAAAGAAAGAAAGGATATGTGATTGCTGTTTATGTTAGAGTGAAGTGGAAAAAAGAAATATAAAGCTGGTAGAGGGCGGCATGTGTAAGATAGCGAGGAATATATCTAGGCTGGAAATACGAAGGAAATTGTTTGTATTGTCAGGTTTTACCATAGTTGGCAGTGGAGGGTAGTGAAGGCAAAAAGTTGCAGATGTGTTTTTGTTTTGTGTTTTTTGTTTTGGTTTGGTTTTTTTATTATTTAAAAAAATAAAGATGTGAGTGCTAGCAAGAGCAGGGGAGAAAATGGAAGGCCCTTTTAAATTGTTTCAAAGATCAGCTGCAAGGTTTGCATGATATTTTAGTTTCATGAGCATTCTCTTGTCTTTGCAGAATTCACCCAGGGTATGATTTTGCCCACAGTGAATGGTGAGCATATGGAAACAACACCTCAGGTGGCACCTAAAGCAGAAGACCGTAAGGTAAACAAAACCGTGCAAATGTGTCTTGAGGATTTCTGAAATAATATATAGCATTTTACTGGGGCTGGCAACAGTAACAACTTTTTTCTGCTTACAGGATATATATTCATGTATATATATATATAGGGTATCTATTGACAATCCGTGGTGCAGGTCTGACTGTTTCCATTGTCAGAATGTGGTATTTCTTAATTCAAGTAGAGTGCTTAGTCTGCTTTATATGCTCCACTGTGAGGTGAAGATGTTTGTCTCTCTCTTGACTGTGTGCCTGCTTGTTTAGGTTTTGTGGGGGGGAAAGCATGTGTGTGCTTCACTGCTCTTTGTTACTTTATTAGACCGCTGCTAGCAGCAGTACAGCAACGTCGCAGTCCAAATCTGTGGGAGTCAAGATTCCTACATGCAAGATCAGCTTGAAAGACACATTCCTAACATCTCCTGAGGAGCTCTACCGGGTATTTGTTACTCAGGAGGTAAGTCCATGATTGTTCTGCGAACAGCTGCTGTTTGTGCAGAGAAGGCTCTTCCTGTGAGGCTTTTCAGGGAGTTCTGTGGCACGCTTGCGCACGAGAATGGAATAAGAAAGCTGGTCTGTAAAGCAGTTTGCTTACATCTCATACGTACGCCTTTTTCACTGAGTTGAAAAGGGGTTTAATGCCAGCCAGGAGCCAGTTCCTTGCGCTTCTCAGCACTTACCTGTGATTGCATGCCTTTCTACGTGTGATCAGATCTCTTGGAATTGACAGTTTTTGAGACTTCGCTCCTTTTAAGGTTAGGCAGTCTCAAAGCCAGAGAAATGCTACTTAAATTCCTCCATGTGTGCTACTGTGTGGTAAAGGAACTAGGAATTCTTTTTTTCTTGGCAAGCAAAATGCTGCTGTAGGGACTGTAACATTGCTGCTTCTGTCGGGAACAGGGTTTTTGTCTCTTTGATAAAGACCTGACATTATAGGCTGTCGTACTCTTCCAGAAGTTGTGTAACTGTGTAGTTATGTGGGAAGCATTAAGCAACAAGTTTGCGAGCAGGTAATGTCAAATAATGCAGGCCTCTTCCTGAATTCTTTGCAGATGGTCCAAGCTTTCACCCATGCAAAAGCAGTCTTGGAGGCTGATAAAGGAGGGAAATTTCAGCTGCTGGATGGCAGTGTCACAGGAGAGTTTGTTGATCTAGTAAGTACTAGCTAATGATGCTCTATCTGACTCAGGAGGGAGCATGTTAGGTTTTGGTGCATGTATTTTGTAACAGTTGTTCAATTCACTAATCCTGAGTCTCTCCCTCATGCTAGGTGGTCATATGTAATCACTGCAGCTACAGTAGGTCTCGTTGCTCTAGAAGATAATATGAGTTAGTATACAAGATGTTAGCTTGCGGGCAAAAAATCTGACTTCTAGTCCTGCATCTGCCCTGTTACTGTTTGTGGTTGGTTGGTTGTTTTTCCAAGTGTGTATTTTTTTTAATTGTGGGAGTTAGAGTCATTCTCTTCCACTTAAATCTTCATACCATTTAAGCCTTCTGAACAGGGATACTACATCAGTGTTGTGTTAGGAATTAGTCTCAGTGGGTTCCTTACAGCAGCTTGTAATATCTGAATGTAATCTACAGTATTCAGAGCTTGTGCCTGTGTTCCATGGGTTGTATGCTGGAGTCTGAGGCTGTGAGACTTCCCAATTTGCTTTTTTTTCTCAGCCCTTAACTTGGGTGATTCAAGTCTAGCTTGGCCAAATTCCTGATAAAGGGATCGAAAGAACAGTCAGCTTTAAGATACTATTTTTCATGGTTGTTGAGTTATTATAAGGCTTCTAATCGAGCACCGTTTTAGTTCTTCTTTATTAAAGATTGTAGGGTTTGGAAGAGATCCTAGTCTTCAGGAATTTTTCTCTTTCTTAGGTCCCTGAGAAGCAACTTATTATGAAATGGAGATTTAAATCCTGGCCAGCTGGTAAGTAGTCCAAAAATGGGCTATGGTATTGCAGCTCTTGCCTGTATGGGAAGAATTGCAGTGCCATTTACCATTCTGCCCTTGGGAGAGCACTGGGAGGGAGTGGGAAGGCACATGCAGCCTTCTGTGAGTTGCACCAGTGTAATATCATCCTCATAACCCAGGTGGCTGGGTCAGAGTTGTGAGCTGCTGCTTAGGTCAATGATGAGGGATTAGAACAACAAAGTCCCAGGTTGCTCTGCTACAGCTGCTTTGAGGCATGTGAAAAGGGAGCTCTGTCCTCCCTCTCTTTCTAAGGAAATAAGCTTTCTAAGGCTGTCACAAATAGATCCTCGTGGGGAGCATCCTGGAGTGTGTTATTTTGGGTTTGTGTGTATCCTTTTTGTCTTCTCTTTTGGTGCTGTATGAGAGGAGTGAAGCAGCTCTTTGGGGCAGCTGGTGCTGAACTGTCTGCTGACAGATTTGTTTTGCTTCCTGTAGGGCACTTTGCAACGATTACCTTGAACTTCACTGACAAAGGTGGTGAGACTGAAGTGTGCTTGGAAGGCAAAGGCATACCTGCCAGTGAGGAGGAAAGAACAAAGCAAGGCTGGCAGCGCTACTACTTTGAGGGCATAAAACAGACATTTGGTTATGGCGCCCGCTTGTTTTAACATTGGTTGCTGAGAGGGCCCTGCTTGAAGACTGCTGCAAGGACTGATGAATTTCTCACTTGTCCCCTTCTAATCTTGGCCTCTGCTGGGAAGAGTGGGATGATGGATGATAAGGAAGGCCATTGAGCAGCGCCACTTTCAGTCCCTCATTGCTTTGTGCATGTCTTGTGCCGCAGGGGATTCTTACATGTACATACTTCTATTCCTAAATAAACTTAACTTAAAAAAAGCTGTGAAATCTGTGTTATATCAGTTTGAGTTCAGAGGACTGGTAGCTAGACTAAGGGAGGGATATTCCGGCCTGATCCCTCTTGAGGAGGAAGGGGAAAAAAATGCTCATTCTGTCCTGTTAGTACCGTTTGCGGAAACTTCTGTGTTGACTGAGTTTTGAGTGGGAGGTGGGGAGGAGAGAAGGGGGCAAACTGTTCCATTGAAAAGTGCCTGTTTGCCTAACATCTAGGATGACTGAAGTACTCAATTTTGCCTTTGAGGGATGCGATATTTGTTGCACTTTGAGCTAGTATAGGATGGGATAATGTGCAGAGCAGCTCTAGCTAAATAATGTAATGTTATTTGGTAAGAAGTGCTTTGTTTTGTTTTGTTGCCTTAATGGCTTGTAGCAATCAGAGGACTTGGTTGCGCGAGGGGAAAAAGTTTGCTGCCCATTTAAAGGGCAACTCAGGGGAGTACCTTTGTTAAAATAGGAAAATTATTTCTTGTCCCTTCTATCATTATTCTAAAGTGGTTATTTATGGTATAGCGTATCTTAAAGTTACAGAATGACAGCATAGTTGCTGCAAGAGTTCACTTACTCCCCTGCCCAAGCACGGTCAATGAGAGCTGGTTGCCTCAGACCGTGTTCAGTTGGGTTTTGAATGTTTCTTAGGACAGAGATGTGACAACTTCTTCAGGCAACCTGTTACAGTGTTCAACCACCATCCCAGTGGAAAAGTTTTATATTCACATGGAATTCCCTGAGTTTCAGTTTGTGTGTTGAGGAACATGGTATGAAACTAAATTTTGTATTTTGTGTTTCTCTCTCTGCTGACCTTTGGCTTGAACCTGAAGTATGCAGGACCAGGCACTTGTCCTGTGGTAGGGCTTCCCGATGCCTGTGTTTCCTCCTTTTCCTAGAAAAGGAGATGTAAGTATTTTGCCAAGATGCTCATGCACAGATGTGCTGCTGCATGCAGCTGGTAGACTGCAGCAGCCTGACATGATACGAGGACTCTGGTACAGGGACTCAGAAAATGCTAGACAGAGATATGAGAGCAAGCAATATGGAATCATCCAAGCAGACTTGGATGATCCACTCACAAGCAAGATGAACTTCAATTTAAGGAAACCAAAACATTTCAAAGTAGAGAAAAGGAGCCCCTTCTGGTGTAGTTTGTGACAACCTTGACAGCAGAATGAGAGCATCGTCCTGGTGCTTTGCAGGCAGCGGGCCGGCCGCGCCGGGGCAGCAGCGCCCCAGCCCTCCATCGCAGCAGGGCGGGAGTAGAACGCGGCCTCGCTAATCACCTGCTGCTGCCGCAAGGTTAGGAAGTTGGACAGGAAGGCAGCCGAGGTGGAATTTTAATTGCCTTCCTTTCATCACAAACACGGGTTTAGTTGGGGCATCCTGCTGCTTCTCTAATAGGACGCGCTATGGCCTCTGCCAGCAGCCCCCAGCACGCAGCACTGCAGACTCGGGCTGTTGGAGAGCTCCGGATCTCTGCAGCTCCTAGCAGAACTGCCTGCCCTCAGCTATGCTGCTGCTGGCCCGGCTGCCTCTCAGCCTCCTGAGCCGGGAGTCGCCATGCCCAAAGCAGCAGAGCAGCGTGTGCATCCATTACTTTGGCTGTTCAACGGCATGGATTGGATCAAACCACCGGTGAAGCCTGTGCTGAAATGCTGGGCTTGAACTAGCAGTTAGTGTGTGGGGACCTGCCGGCTCTAACCGGACACAGCTGTGGCAAGTCTTGCAGTACTGCTGCTCTTCACTTAGTGAAGGTGATCCAAGCCTGAGGGTAAAACTCCCTGTGCAGCATTTGCTGCTCGTGGCAAAGCATCACACTTGTTCATCTGGAGCTGACATCTGGTGCAGCAGTACAGATGCTAACGAGAAACACCAGAGCCCTGTTTTACTCGGAAGCATCAGGAGCTCTGGATGCAGTTTGCGGTCCCTCAGCTATTTGGTGGGGCTGTATTAGATGAGGAGGAAAAGCAGGTTCATGTATATTCCTGCCCAAAGGATCCTAAAGAAACTAAGCAGACAAGGGACAAGAGGGAAAATCTGGTGAATTAAAGGAAATGAAGGTTAAAGAGAAGGGGAATCAGAGACTGGAGTACTGAGGGAGTTTTTCACAGTGATGAGAGGTCAGAGTTGGTTCTATGCTAGATGGCTGCACAGTTAGCAGGCAGACAGACAAACCAGGGGCAGCCAACAAATGAAAAGAGCCAGGGAGGCGACAATCAAAGCTAATGGTTCCTTGAATGCACTTTACTGTTCAGGACATTCCCAAATTCACTAGGAGGGTGATGTCTACAAAAAGTTTACATGTATTCAGAGCAGGAGTGGACAAGTTCATGGGCACAAAGACAGCCAAGGACTATTAAAGAGAATAACTGTCATGTATGGCTCAAGAAGTGATGAAGATGAAGGCAATTGGAAATCATTTCAGGTAAGTAGCGCCATGATTGCCCTTCTCTTTCCTGTTTACGTGCTGTTGATGGCTGTTAAGAGACTGGATGCTCATTTAGGTTAATTTATATCATTCACTTTGCCTTTCTAATGTATTTTACAGCTATGTATGTATGTGAAACTTCAAAAGGGAAAGAGAGGCCACAAATTAGAGGCTGAAATCCCCCAACTTCTGTAGCGATATATATATATATATGCTATATATATATGTATACCCAGTTTGGTCGTCCGCACACTTGCTCAGGGTGCCCTCTGTCCTGTCTTCCAAGCCATTGCAGAACAAGTTGAACAGCACCGGGCCCAGCACTCACCCCGGGGCACAGCGCTGGCCACAGGCCTCCAACTAGACTCGGCCCCGTTTATCGCCACCCTCTGAGCATCCCCATCCAGCCAGTCCTCCACCCACCCCCCATCCTCTCATCCAACCCGCGCTGCTGGAGCTTCCCTATGAGGGAGAAGAAGTAGGACCAAGGGAACTGGATCAGAGGTTCTAGTGTCATGTCATGGGAAAGCAAAAAAAAAAAAAGAAAAATATCATCAATGAACTCATAAATACCAAAATAATTAGGCAATAAAAGGTCAGCACCATTATATCAAGTGTGACTCAAGTCAATATAATTTCTTTCTTTAGCGAGGCCTCTGGGCTTTATTAAGATTTTAGGCACTGTTTTCTATGATATTTTTATTAGTAAATTAGGGAAGGCGTAATAGGCCCATAATGAATCAGTTTTTTCTCAGTATAGAAAATAGTATAATTGATAATATAAAAGTCCAACATAACCAGAGCAACAAAAGCGCTGTAAAATCCTGAGAGGAAAAAAAAATAAAGAATTGAAACTAATCTTGATCAAATGGAAAAAGAAAAAAAAAATTTATTTGGCCTTTCTGAATGGCAGTTTTACATTGAGACAGAAGCTACCAGTAACACGTGTGCAGGATGTTTGTAAAAGATGTTAAAGCTGGCTGGATTAGGGTGAATTTTCAAAGGAATATAAATTTAAAACATTGTAGAAGAGAAGCAAAGCCGCCTGGACAGACTGTCTTAGGCAGATCTCCTGAAAAGCTCATTAGGAAAGTCTTTGATGAGCTGCTCTGGCTTCAGTTTGGGGCTCAAGAAAGGCTGAGATAGTTCAAGCAAGCTCAACGTCGGGCAATGGGAATGATGAGAGGTCTAGGAATACTGCTTCCAAGGGAAGAGCGAAAGCCTTGCGTTTGTTTAGTCTAGGGGAGAGAAGAATAGGGGCAGGGAGAAGGGAAATAGGGAGCGCGATGATAAACATCTGCCACTACGTGAGAGATGGGAACAAATAAGGAAATAGTATGCCTTCTGTGGCCACCACAGATAAGATGGAATGGTATTAAAATAAAGCAGGAAGGATTTAGGTTAGCTGCTAAGCAAATATTTCTTCCTGCAAGAACAGTAAAGCTGAGAGATAACGTAGCACCTCCAGCACCGGAGAGCTCTAAGCTCCGGGAGAGGGAGACACACGTGGGTGAGGAAGGATTTGCTCGTGTCCCCAGGACGGGAGGGAGGCTGCGTGTTTTCTCAAGGGCCCTTCTAACCCCATTTTCTGTGGTGTGTCTCACATTGCCTCAGTCTCCCTGAGCCGCCACCCCAGGGCTGCAGCTTGGCTCGGTGTTGTGTGACGGGGGATGGCAGCTGGGACAGGGCAGCATGGCCAGGAGCAGGACCGCTCGGCGGGAGGAGGGAGCCTCAACACGCAGGACCAAAGCACAGCTCTGATGGACAGCACACCGGTGTCCATCACGAGCACCTCCGAGCCCGGGATTCCTGCTGCATGGCAGGGCTGTTCCTGGAGAACTGCAGCCCGTGCAACCCTTGCTGCTACACAGAGACCTTGCCGGCTGGGTGGCACTGCCTCCACCGACCAGTGCCACTGGGAGGGCACCACGCGCACATGATGGAGGCTTCCCACAGGCCAGGAAGGCGACAGCTTGGTTTCTGGTGGAAGAATTTCGCCTTCCCCTTTCCTTTTTCTCCTTCAGTTTAACTCAAGGATCGCAGCCCATCACAAACATTTTTATAACTTTAAACCATGCCCTGTGGATCAGGTCTGCTCCACGGGCTTAGACCAAAATCCTCTGGTTTCGTGGTCTTCTCTTTCTGGAGTGGCTTGCTCCGGGCCCAGCTGGGCTTTACGGTGCCTTTTCCAAGAAGCAGATTCTTGGAGCGGGAGCCATGAAAACAAACAAACAATTAGCGGGATCCCTGCTGCTATAAACATGTTCCTATGAAATCCCACATTCCTCCCTGCGCTGGCCCTCGCTGTCCCCAGGCAGCTAACCGTGCCAGGCCCCCTTTGAGACGTCGTTCAGGGCAGAGGGGTCTCCGCGCTGCGCCCTCCCTGCTCGTGGGGGCCGGGGACAGGTCGGCAGGGCTGTCTGCCACGGAGCTGTCTGCGCGCGGAGCAGCTTGGCCGGGGGCAGGCGGCAGGGAACCGCTGCAGCTGGGGCACGTGCAGCCCTCTCTGGCCTGCGGGCAAATACGATAAACCAGCTAGTCTAGAAGTCTAGGTTTAAAAGTAGAGGGCAAACATATAGACTGAGATGTAGCTTAGCTGAAACTTGCTGCGTGACCTTGGGTAATATCTCCAGTTCTTAGTGCCTCCTTTCCACACCTGCAAAATTAGGATATTAGTTCTTCCTGTTTCCCCTCCTTTGGCTATGGGATTTTCCAGCTCAAGAGGTTTTGGAGCAGGGCTCAGCATCCAGCACGGCAGGGGCCTCATCCCAGGGGATGAAACATTAGGCCCGTTACCCACAGTAGCAACTCCTGACTGCCTTGCTAGGAGTGATTTTGTTTTCTCTGTGCTGCTTTTGGTGTACAGCTGAGCTCAGCCTGTTCCCCCTGCTCTGCATGGGGATCCAAGCAACAATGTTTGTGGGGTGGCGGAAAGCTAATGGAGGGCCCGGGGTGACAGAGCATCGTTCAGGGAGAGGAGCAGACGGCTCCTCCTCAGCCAGGGGCCAGCAAGGGTGTCCGGCAGCTGTGGAGCAGAGCCTCGTGTTGGACTCGCAGCTGAACCTTGACAGATGTGCAGCCAGCAGGATGGGAGCGAGCCAGAGACAGGGAGGGAGAACAGCTGGAAAGAGCAAGAACTTGGAAACGGTCAGGATTTGTGCAACAAATTAACCGCAACAAAAAGCTGTGGTCGCTGGAAAGCTTTGCTGTCCCTCCGCTGCCATCAGCTTTGGCTAGGGAGGCCGTAGCCAGGAGACGTCGTGTCAAAGCAGATTCCCAGCTGCAGTGAGGCTGGTTTTTTCACCCGCTCTTGTGTTCAACACCTGTTTAAAGCAGTAAGCTCGTGTAGGGTCGTCAGACACCCAGGTAGCAGTGTATGTGGAATAAAACCTGGATTCAAGGTTCAATCACTTCTGAATTGCTCTTAGGAGAAGTGTCCTTCACTGTCACCAGACTTTTGCACACTTGTGACCATGACAGAGAGCTCAGGAGAATAAATTTTAGCTGGAGTTGGAGTACCCAAATCCCTTCAAACCCAATGAGACTATTCTGCACCAAACTCACACACACCCTCATACATGGGGCTGCAGCCATTGAGCCCTGTGGGATGAGGTTTCCAAGCATCACAGACCAGACACACCAGTAACAAAAATGTTTGTTTACAGGAGATACACACAGCTCAGCAGTACAGCCCCTATCCACCCGCATCGCTTGCCTCTGTTCTTAAAGTACCACCATCATCACAAACAATAAACATTGAGTATGAAGGAACCAAATATTTTAATGTGCTCGCACTGAGCTTGGAAAGAATACTAGCTCTGAACCTTCTTCATCATCTCACAGTTGATGATGTCAGGATCCGAATCACTTTATTAAATCAATCACTATTATTAAAGCAATTGGAAGTGTCCTGGTTTGCAGCCTTCTCTGCTTTCTTCTGACTAGGAATGGGAGCATCAAAACGTCACCAGCCAAGAAGATCAGATTCCTCTGAGCCTTCATGGCAAGCTGAAAATCGCCATCTGCAGCACTCAGAAATTTCTGCCTGTATCCCTGCTATTGAAGCTTATCTGACACCATCAACTGCAAATGGTAAGAAAAGGAAGCAAATCCACCAGGGTCCTTGCAACACAGCTGTAGTTAGAGTGTGCAGCACTAAATGTGGTGTCAGTCACCCCCTCATACAAAGCTGAACTTTCTAGCAACACACTCCGAAGTCCCACCCAAATGACATCAGCAACACATACATATTAAATAAAGTGCTTTATTGCAGTATCAGATAAAGAATTCTTTTCTATGAAATTTTGAAGGAATAAAAGACATTTTGTATATATTATACATATAAAATAATAAACTTAAGGAGGGAAACTGAGAGATTCACCATTTAAATAGCAGTGGACTGGACAGAATCTTTGATGAAATATAAAAATAAATGCTTAGCTTCTATTTTTTTAAATGGTGCTCTGCAAAGCCTCTTGGTGTATAAGGTGCTTGGGTGAGGAACAACACTGCTGCTTGTTTCTCACACTCCAGTTTGTACCTGTATCTTCTAAACCACACAGCCAGCAAGGCAGGAGAGCCACTTGGCTCTCAACCAGGGTTTAGTGGGGGACTCAAGGCAAGACAGTTGTCTACCTGCTCTTAGACAAAACCTGCACTGGTTGCAGAAATTACAGTTTCATTTGGCAGGGGGACATGTTGGTTGACATTCATTATAACGAGGGAGAGGATGCAATTCCTGGGTGACATTCCTTATTATAAGAGCACTTCCTCAGAGACTAGCCAATGCAACAAAAGAAATTGGCTGACCTGCTGAAAGTCTTTCCATGGAGGCTATTTACAGAGTTCCTGCACCCATTTGTAGGTCCAATATTGGACCTACATATTGGACCCATATTAATGGGAAGTTATTTTAAAGAAGTCTATGTATTGATTGTAGACAAGCTTCTCTGACAATACTTTGATGCTGCTGGTGACATTTTAAATGGGAGAGGAACTATGAGCATACCCTGTGGGATGCCAAAAGACAACCAGCTCATCCTGCCATAGCCTCAGCCGCTCAGCTCAGTCCGTCGCCTTTCTGTGTGGACGTCTCCACATCTTCCTCTGTGTGGCCCCTTCTGCTGGTCACAAGCTCTGGGAATGAGCTTGTGTCCCTCCAGGCCTCTGTCGACAACCAACCACTTGGGCTAGTGAGAGCATGTAACGGTCCTGGATATGTACCAGAATCTGGGCCTCCATCCAGGCTTATTTGGTTGCATCTTCCTTCTCATCCTTTTCCTGATTCTTTTCCCCTTAGACTGTATGCTTTGCGGGAAAGGGACCGTGCCTGCTTCTGTTTTAATGGCACCCATAACTTGGGTCTGGGGCTGTAAGCTGGGTAACGGTTAAACAAGAACACTTGTTTAACAAGTGATAATTTCATAAATAAGTTTTTTTTTACCAGCAAAGTCCTACGCACTGATGACCAAGGATTCAATATTCCATAAATAACAAGGGCAAGAGGATTAACAGATACAAGACAGTCCCAAAAAGACTCCCCACAGATTGGATACTTACTGGATACCCTGGAGAAAGCTGTTCAAATGAAGATAGAAACAGCACAGAACAATCCATCCTTTGAACCTAGATAGAAGTCATTGCATGCAACAACATTCTGTAGAAAAAAAATGCAGAGTAACCAACCACCTTGGTTAAAGTCTTTAATCTAGATATTACTCCAGCCTTCCTCATATTGACTTCCTCTTCTGTTTCATCTACTGCATCAAATTTGCCAATGAAAGTTGTGAATGGTTTCTGTCAGGTTTAGCTACACAATGTCCAGAGATGAAGATGTTCAGCCTAGTTTCTCTGTGGGAAGTTTGGAAACTGTGAAATCCATTCCCAAAATGTACTGGGAGAAAACTGCCATGGACCTGTGAAAGGCTGGAAGAAACCGGCAGCACCAAGGCGAGAGTGGAATGTCGTATTTGTGACCTGCAGACTCCAAGAACTAAGGCCATCTTTGTTAGCATGCACACTTCTTCAGCAGCTGGAGCCACTGTGGCGCAGCCTGGACTCAAAGTCCCCTGTGACACATGAGCTCTCCTACCTGCTCACCCCCCTGCCAAAGCAACAGCACGGGAGCTCTGCAGGGAGAGCTGCAGCCGTGCCGGGGCTCCCCCAGCAGCACAGGGCACAACCCCCACGGGGAGCAGGACCACACGAGCGAAGAAGGACCCTTCGCAATGGGATGCAATGCAGGAACAGGGGAAACAGAGGCTATCTGGAACGCTCTCTTGCTGAGGGTGAGAAGAATTAAACCGCTTCATGCCTTTCCTTGCTCCGGCAGCTGTCATTCTCACTCTGCACCTGGCATTGCACTAGGAAAATCGTCCCAGGTGCAGAGGTTGACAGAAGGTGCTGAGGCAGCCCAAGTCTCACAAATGCATCTCAGCCACGGGGCAAGGGGGAAGAATGATGGTGTGAGTGTGTGAGTACAACCTGCTTTCTCTGGGTTCCTCTTGCCAGGAGTCTGGGCAAAGGCACCACGGAGAAGGGCCACAGTGCTGAACGGTAAACCAGGAATAAGGTAACATTTGATGGTCACAGTGGTGAGTGGTTTGTTCCCATCACCATGGAGAGCTGGTCCATGAGGTCTAATGAGAGTAGAAAACAGCTAATATGGGCATTAGAGTGGCCCCCATCTGTCTGCTGCCACATGATTTTGCAGGTTTGTGGCCTGTTGACTGAAATGAATCAGTTTGAAGTCAAACCCCTGCTCCCTAAAATCACCCATGATGAGCTATAGTAGGTGGAGAGTGTCCCAGCCACTGTCAGTTTGGTGAAAGGTGTAGGGGCTCCTGCTCTGCGTTGGCTTGTAAAGGTGAATGGAAAACTCCAGGGCCAAACTGGGACCCATGGGCTGAGCAGACCCACTCGGGCAGGACACAGGCTCTGAGTGAGCTGCTGTGCGGTTAGACTAAGGTGCACTGGGTGGCTGGACTCAAGGAGGAGCATGAGGACTTGAACAGCCCTAGAGACAGAGGGAGGCCACCTTGGCAGACTGCCTCCAAGCAGCAACAGGGGATGCAGCTCATCTGCTCCCTTCAACCAAAACACTGACTTCTTTCATGGCCATAACTGCTGTGGCAAGGTTGTCTTGCTAAGGGAGCCCAGGTAGTCACTTTCCTCTTGTATCACTCACTTTCAGGAGACCAAGAAACCTGCTTAGGTCTTTCCCTGTTCCTTCTCAACTGTGGATGCGAGAAGCTGAGAACAGGGGAGGCCCCCGCTTTGCCTGTTACTGAGAGAGCCCTGCTGAGAACCCGCTCCGTGTTTTTGAATCCAGCCAGGCCCTGCCAGGCCAGGTGTGCAGGCAGAACCAACTAGCTCCTCCTGCACCCAGTCAGCTCCTCAGACACAGCGTGAAACCCACACAAATTGAGGCCATTTCACCCTGCAGACCCTCAGCTCAGAGCTGAAAAACTGCAGAGAATGCTTTAGAAAAATGTAAATGGGAACAGTCTCCCTTTTACTTTACATTCCTCACTGGCTCCCTAGAAAAATGTAAATGGGAACAGTCTCCCTTTTACTTTACATTCCTCACTGGCTCCCATTCCCTCCAGCTCCGCTCTCTGCAGCCCAGGGATCCCCTAGGTTAGGAAGTACCCCAGGATAAGATGGTGTGAGACCTGCCTCCCAGGTGGCATGGCAGGGATCACCCAGCAATAAATTTTCCACCCATGGATATCAGAACGGAACCAATGCACCCTTCTGAAAAGACAAGGTGGATGGTAAATCCTCCCCACTCTGCCTGGCACCAACAAGGAGCCTGCGAGGAGGGCCTTGGGCTTTGCCGGGCTGCCACATTCCCAAGGAAGGGATACACGAGGGGTGTCTGCAGCCATTATAGCCTGCCGGCCCGGGCTGCTGTAGGAGCCACCAGCTCCTGGGGGCTCCCCTGAGGTGGTGTGGGAGACCTGCTGCCCTGTGGCTCCTCTGAGCATGGCAAGAGCCTAGTACTCCTTGGCCTCCTGCAGCTGGGAGAGGTACTCGTCCTCGGCGGGGTTGTCAGCGCACTGCTGCCCGTTGTTGGGAGGCCGCACGGCATGGTACCGGCTCCAGTCCCCCTTGCAGAGGATCCAAGGCAGCATGTCCACTTTGTAGTGCAGCTCCGGGGAGAACTCCGTGCTGATGAGGTTGGGCACTCCGGCCCCTTTGCCCCGCGTGATGAGACGGGTGTGCTCGTCGTAGCAGCAGTGCTGGGCCGCGAGCGTGGTGCTGTCCAAGGAGAGCATGGAGCGCAGGCAGAAGCGTGCGGTGGGCTTGTAGATGTCCAGGCGCTCCTTGGGCCCGCTGGCGTCCCGCCAGCGGAAGCTCTTGCCCTGGCGCTCGTCCCGCAGGTTCACGGCACTGTAAACCGCCTCCAGCGGGTAGGAGCAGGGGCAGCTGGGCAGGTCTGTCAGCACCTTGCTCAGGTACTTGGTGAGGAAGTCACTCTTGCAGTTCAGCCACTTCTCACAGCTGTCTACATCTGAGGGAGAAGCATCAAAAACAGTAAGAATGTGATCAGCCAGGCCAGCTCTGTGTCTAGCTGGCTTGCAGTATAGTCAGCAATGTCAGGCCAGCTGGCAACCACTAGATAGAAGCTACCATGCTCCTTGGTAGAGCAGGTGCTGATGGAGGCTGGCCACAAACACCATCTTGTTCCATCCTTGTGGGCAGAGACTCTATTCCCTCCAGGGCAGAGAGTTGCCCCTAGCAGGACCTCTGCCTAGGGCACCCACCATTGGCTACTCCTGGAGGTGGGCTGGCAATACTGACACCACAGGCAAGCTTCAGGAGGGCACACGGCAGGCTGGTTTCTACCATCACACCATAAAATAGTGCTCTGAGGATAACTGCATCTACTAACACAACTAGCTACAACACAGCAGAGTCTGCATGTGCTGGTGAAAGGACATAGATTCTGGTACCAGATCTGGAAGCCCTTGGCTAGCCAGCACATCTTCCCATAAGGTATTGCACAGAAAGCAGCCAGGTCCCAAGGATGAGGAAGAAGCAAAGGCTTACCTGAGTTGAGCAGCTCGGTGGTATTGTCACTTTTGAAAGGAGTCTCCTCTGTGGGGAAGGTCATTTCCCCCTCTGCTCCTTGTGAGAGAAAAGACAAAGCAAAGGACCAGGGTGAAAATCAGGACGAGTGACAGAGTCTTTTTCTACTCTATAAGGGTAGCAGATGCTACCCTTGCAACCCCCTCTCTCTTTCCTGCTTTTGATGACACTGCCCTGTGTATGGAAGGTCCAACAGAAGACATGCAGGACAAAAAGGCTCCAAAAGGGTCTAAATCTGTGGGTTAAACAAAGCCCTGTGAATGGAGCTGGCTCACAATAAGCCTCAGGAACAGACATCAAGCTCCCCATGCTTTATGAACAGAGTCCCACCATGGCTTCTTAACAGAAACAAATGGACATTTTGGTCAACCAGGATCACAGCACATAAACAGTTCTTGAAGCGTGAGCAGTGCCCTAGAGAAGAGGAACCAGGCACTTGAATCCTTGAGAGGGTAGTAATTATAAGGCCTGATGTGCATTTTTCTGGAATAAGCATCCCCTTGTCACCCTGCTAACAGGAGACCTTCCTGAGATGGATGCATCCTATGCCCTGTGTAGCACTCCCTCCCCATCCCAGTCTGCTCTGCCATGACATGTGGAGCACCAGCCCTGTGCAGGGCCTTGGATGGCACCCAGCAGATGAAGGCCGAGGCTAACCAGGGCAGCGTGGCAGGTCACAGGTCCTCGACTCCGTTGCTGTACAGGCGTAGCCACAGGACCGGGTCCTCTTCTGATTGCCACTGCCGCAGGTGATGCTGCAAGGGGACCAAGTGCTCCATTCCTCCTCATCTTCATAGTCTGGGACAGGCAGAGAGCAGTGAATCTTGTAAAAAGGCTTAATAGGAGAGGAACCTGAAGCCACCCAGGATCCCTAGGGCCAGCCTCAGCTCCTGCCCTGTTCCTGAGATGATCTTTAGAGACAAACAGGGCCAGTGCTGCCCAGGGCAGGTTACCCTGCTAAGTGATATCAAGAAGCAGAAGAGCCTTCACTGTCAATCCAAGGAAGCAACCCCAGAGCTCTGACTGTCAGGGTTTACCACCAGCCTTATGATCCTCCTGAAAGCCCCAGTTTTTGACAAGTACCGTTTCAAGGCCAAGCCCTCGTTCCTAGTTTTGCTGTAGGAAATGATCTGAGTCCCCACCCAGTGAGCAAGGCTGGGTGGTCAGTTGCTCAGTTGTGGTCTGAGGTTGGGAATGTATTTATTAGCACAGATTTCTCTCCTTCCCCTGTTTTCACAGGCAAGAGTCAGCAAAATACATGATGGGAAGAAGGAACACTGATGGATGTGTGTATATATGTGTGTGTGTGTATATATATATAAAGCTTTCAAATTTTGCAGTTTTGCTCATCCCCTTCCTCATGGTACCTGTCTAAAGGACCGGCCATGATGCAGTTGAAAAACAGACTAGTTGTGTGCTCTTAGATGAGATCCTCAGTGCGGTAGCTGCTACTCTCGGGTCTGCCCCGCTGCCTGGGACCAATTAATTACTCACCGTAATTATATTTCTCCTTAAAGATCCAGTTCTTCTGCCCAGGCCACCGCTGGTCCCAGTCACCTCCCACTCCACTTAGCATGGACTCCTCCTCCTCCTCCTCCTCATATTCTGACATGTAATCTTCCTCTTCCTCCTCCTCTTCCTCCTCCTCTCTGTCTCTTACATCTAGGTTGTCATCCTCTTCTTCTTCCTCCTCCTCCTCCTCCTCTTCCTCCTCAGTGGGGTCAGTGTATTCCCAGAAGAGGGGCCAGAAGAGGTCCTTGTGGGACAGCCACTCAGAAGATGTCAGGGACCAGTCATTGCTCGTCTCCTTCAACAAGTCCATCTCCATCTCAGCCTGAGGATCGTCCACGACTTCGATGGTCACCTGAAAAGTGACACACAGGCAGTGCAGTTAGCTGGGGCACAGCCGACCGCCCGGCTCCTGCATGTTCCCCAAAGCAGGGAGGAGGCTTCCAGCCTGGGCACGGACTCCCAGCCTGAGAGATCAGGGCTGTGTTGGTCTATGGGGCTACTGCAATAAACGTGATGGGTTTCATCTCCTGTCTCCCATTCAGCAGGACTGGGAAGCGGCAGAGTGAGAGGCACCAACTGCAGCAAACTCAGCAGGCTGCTACAGGTGTCTGGCAGTGAGTGAGCATGTAGATACAACATGCAGAAATGGAGAGGACGTCTCCTTAGGGACTCCTACCCTTGCTCTGTGGAGAGGGGCTCTGGAGGGCAGGGAGGAAGCATGACTAAACTCCTCCTGCAAGGAGTTTATTTATCGGTGCCAGCTCCTTGCACCTAAGAGGTATTTACATTATTATTATATATATATATTATATATATTATTATATATACACGGCAGCAGCCACACGCAGTCCAGGAAACGACCCTCGCGCACAAAGCGCGCCCGCTGGGGAATCAAGCACAGCAGGAAGGGTGCCCACGCTCCGCCGGGCCGCCCAGGCCTCTGCCCACCTGGATGTTTGGGTTCTGGGCGCTCAGGTCGACGTTGGCCAGCGCCGGCAAGCTCTGCAGGTCCAGCACGAAGGGCAGGCTCTCGTCTCGGGCGGTGCCGCCAGACTGCGGGGCCGCGGGGCTCCCGGCAGCCTGCGGAGCCGCCCAGCGGCGCCGGTGCCGCCGCGGGCCTGCCTGCCCGCTCCGCCGCGGGCCCCGCGCCTTGCGCCACGGCACCGGCTCCTCGTCCCCGTCTGCGCGAGGGTCGGATGGGACAGACACCTGGATGGGAAGAGGCAGTGAGGACAGGTCCTGGCTCCACCAGAGCCCTCCCGCTGGGGGCAGGCACCCGGCGGCACGGAGGGGACCTGCCCGCTGGGTCCCACGGACGCTGCCCGCCCGGGGCGCAGCGCGGCCGGCAGAGCGTCTCCCCCGGCACTGCAGCCCCGGCCGAGGCAGCGCCATCCCCGGGCACATCGGCAGGGCCCTAGGGCTCGACGCTCGGGGCAGAGGCGCCTGGAGGCAGAGCCTTGCCACGAGCGCTGCCGCTGCCGCCCGCCCGGGGAACCCGCTTTGTTCCGAGCGTTCCCCCGAGCCCCGGCCAGAGCGGGGCATTAAGGAAGAGAGCGGAGGGCCCCTCCCCACGGGGGTGCAGAGAGGCATTTCTACCTGCAATTAGAGCCAGATGGCTCGGGCCGGACTCCCCTCCTTTCATCCCGATCACTGGAGCACTTCAAAGGCGGCTGGAGCCAGGCCAGGCTCTCATGAACGCACACACAGGCCCGTCCGCCAGCACTGCGCCCGCACATCAAAGCCCTGCGGCCCGCGCTGCCCTCCCCCAGGGAAGGGAAAAGAGCAGCAGGGCCACTGCGGGTCCCCTGGCCGCTGCCCAGAGCGCGGCTGGACGCGGGCAGGGCTCTGTGACAGACTTCGCCAGATGGGCCCTTCAAGGGAGGGACCGTGCACTGCCCAGGAGGAGCCTTTGAAGCTGCCTTCTCTGCCTAGCAAGGGGGGGCTTCCCCCAGCACCCCTGTGCAGCAGAAAGGTGGTAGAGAGAGACCCCTCTGCTGCCCCTTCCCCTTCTGCTCATTTGCCCTGCCCAAAGCCTTGTCTGAAACCACGCAGAAGGGACGCCCGGCTCCGTGCCAGCCCCTCTGCCCCCAATCTCTCTGCTTCAGCCTATTGCCGGGTCTCGCCACCCTCCCTCTCAGGCCCAGGGGCTCCCTGGCTGGGCGCAAGGAGGATACGGTAAGGAGGGAAGGAGCAAGGAGGACAGAGGAGCTCTGCAAGATCTGCTGGGGAGACCTGCTGTGCACCAGGTATCCCAAACCCTGCTGTGTCCTGTCCAGGGGGCATCTGAGCCCCAAGAGCTCAGGGCGGTTGTATCGGTGCAGAACAAACAGCTCGTGAGGAGGATGGGATTTAGCCTAGGGCAGCATAGCTCTGTGAAGGGTCACCACCCCTCTTGGACTTGCTGGGCAGCACTATGTGCTGGCCTCTTCCCAGCCCTGCTGCAGATTGGTCTGAGCAACCTGGCCATGATGGAGGTCTAGTACCTGCATGGCTTCTGGAGCCCCACTCTGCTGCAGGGAGACAAGTGAGGAGGGGACACAGCACTGCTGATGGGGACATGGCCACGGGGTGCAGGCTTGGCCACTCATGAGGGTGTTCGGCTGTGGAGGCTCCCAGGACGCCATCCCAGAGATGAGCACCCTGCCAAGCAGTGAGCAGCCCGCAGCGTGTGCCATGGATTATCCGTCCTATGGCCTGCAGCACCAGCCGGCTTCCAGGGACAAGGGGACGCAAAGGAGGCCGTGTCCCGCTCAGTCCAGAGACGTGCTATGCTAGCACGAGCCACGAGAGGCCAGTCACTAGTGTTGGGTTTGTTCCCCAAGGCATGTGCCCCTCCAGACCGTGCCAGATGCAACCCCTGTACAAGGGAGGGCCAACAGCTCTGCAACACTGGCATTCATGCATAGTTTGCAATGAGCTTAGCAAGGCTGGTGAGCTCATTTCACAGACAACCCAATTTTATACACATGGAAACTGAGGTCTGAGAAATTAGATCTGAGTTCACACAAAGGTGTCACAGTGCCAGAGGCAGGAACAGACTGCGAGGCTCCATATTTACACTCAGTGCCTAATTCAGATTTTACGCCTAAACAAGCTCAAGAAATCCAGAGTGCTGCTCCCACAAGGAAAACGTAACCTGTTGCGGAGGAGCGGGCTGAGAGGGCTAGCAGTGCTCGCCCTCCCTGCATCCAGGTCCTCTGGAAGCACAAGGACCCCTCAGCGTATTCATCCCTGATGGCCCAAACTCTACCACTGTGACCTCCAGTGCTCTGGGCCTCTGGCAAGAGGTTCACCACCTGATTTCCAGCCTTCTCAACATCTGCTCACGCAGCCAGCTGCCCAGCTGCTGTCCCCTAAAACGGCATCGCTTTCTAAATCTCAAAGGAGCTTGACTGTGGGAGGCTCCCTGCCCTCTAGTGCACGAAGGGCTGCCAACACCCATGCACCCATGCAGACACTGCAATAAAAGGTCTCATGGCCGCAACTCTTTCAGTAACAGCCACTGCACTGCACAATCCAGCTCTTCCCTAACACTATCAAATGCTTCCCTCTTTAGCTTCTCTTGGTTAAGATTTGGCCTTAAATCAAATGTTCCTCCCCAGCAGATTCCCCCTCCATGCCCTGCCCCAGCATATCAAGCTCTGCTCTTGGGCTGTGGACTGCACGGAGGCCCTGCGAGGCCCAGCGCGCCCTCCCCGTCACCGCAGTCACCGCACCTCGGTCCTCACTCACTGCACTGCCCACACGGCCCTGACAGCCCCTGGCCGAGGAGCAGCCACCACGGACACGGCAGCCCCACGGGCGCTTGTCCCACTGCCAGGCAAGGCCTGTTCTCTTCTCAGGCATGCATTAAAAAACATCTGTACAGAGCTGTCAGGCCCGAAGCTAACCTATCTGAGTGCAGCACCTAATGAGAAAAAGAGAAGTTTGCCTGTCCAGAGTGAAAATTATATTCCCCTGCTTTGCTGCTCAGGAGAAAGGATGCATTTGTTGAGCAGCTCCAGTGTCTCCGAGCTTTTTGGTCTAGCAGAGCCCTCTGAATCTCAGTGTATGTCCCAGTGCCTGCCCCCAGCCACTGCACTAGACAGCCAGTACAACCATACACACACAAATCGCAAATAAAACAAACCTTACCACCAATAAACCATTGCAAACCTAACAGTCAGCAGCTCCCATCATTCTACCACTGGGAAAGTACTTTTCCCAGCAAACATCAGAAGCATAAAGTATAGAATCTGGAACTCATCAGTACCTCATAGCTGCTTCCCTAGCCTTTTTCTGCAACCAGACGGCATCAAGCAAAAGAAAAAGCTGAGCAGGTAATTCCACCAGCCCAGCTCCGGTTCCTCTGTGCACGCTTGATGAGCACAGCAATATCCTAACTGGCTTGGAGCAAAGGCTTTATGGGTCTGGAACCCAACCCTACAGCACTCTGGAAAGAACTTTAGTTTCCGTTCACAAAAACTCTGCTCAAACTGAAGGCAATAAAAACCAAATGCTCTGATCACACCTGCCTTTCTACCACTCCTGAGCCCTCCCTTGGATAGTCCCAGGCTCCACAGCGTGTAGATATGTACAGCATTTAGGACTGTCTAAACGCTTCTGGGCACAAGCTCAGCAAATTAGGAAGCGGAAGAAGCTAAACAGCAATTCACCCCAGCATCACCCCTGCTTTGTACCTGACAAGGACAACACAGAATATGGGATAGGGGAGGGAGAGTCCATGCCTTTTTGCTAAAGACCAAGTGCTGGCATTTTCCTTTTCTAGTTCATATACCCCTATTAAAGCCATTTGGACATCTGAAGACAATGAAGAGAGCAGCTACAAAAGCCTTACAAGTCATAGAAAAACTTTGACAGTGAGAGACTGGTAGAATCCAATCTGTTTTTCATGTTGAAAAGATAAAGCAGTGACTTTATATCCTGGTTCCTTAAGCAAACAACTAGCAGGCACCACAGACTCTAATCCAGAACAGAAGCACATAACGGGAACCAACATTTGTGAGAAATGAGAATCATGTTTTTAACGTGGTAGGTGATTAACCACAGGAACAAGCTAACAAGCAAAGTATTGCTTCTTGTGGAGACAGTCAAATGCAAGTTACTGGGCTCAGCACATATGTAAAAGCATCTATGCTATTGGGGATATTGAAGGGTCCAATGATTTTCCTGGTCTTAAAATCTGCAACTTGGCTATAAACTTGTTTAAGATTTTAAATCACAGAACCTTTAGGGTTGGAAGGGACCTCTAGAGATCATCTAGTCCAACCTCCCTGCTCCAGCAGGGACACTTAGAGCATGTGACACAGGGTGGCAGCCAGGTGGGCCTTGATGATCTCCAGAGAAGGAGACTCCACAGCCTCTCTGGGCAGCCTGTTCCAGGGCTCCTTCATCCTCACAGGAAAGAAGTTCCTTTTTGCCCAGACAGGAAACCTCCTATGCCTCAGCTTAAAATCACTGCCCCTTGTCCTATCACCAGCCACTACGGGAAACAGTTTAGCCCCTTCCTCCTTACAATCGTACCTCAGGAATTTGTACATGTTGATTAGATACCCTCTCATCCTTCTCTTCTCTAGGCTAAACAGGCACAGCTCGTTTAACTTCTCCTCATATGGTAGGCGCTCCTTCATCATCTTGGTCTCTCGTCAAATAAATCAAACTTGCGTTAAAAAAAGGAAGGTGCAGCTTTTACGTAAAAATGATCAGAGATATTAGATCCCACAGCAATTTAAAGCCTAGAAATACCAATAAATCAGACCTGTGTGCTGTATTGTCTGATGGCAATCAGAACACAACTTCTTTGCTGCCACAAAACCCAAAACCAGTTGTTGCTCCAGGATGTTTTTCATTATCATCCTATACTTTAAACATTGCCACACTCTTTATATCAACCCCCTGGCAACACTACTTGTATTTGCACACATTACTTAGCAGACTTGTTCTTCATTAAGGGGTTAAACCCAAGCTGCATTGAGAGTGGAGCAATGCTGGAACCCGGGCAGCAAGCTCAGAGGAAGCAGCTTCCACCCGTACCCTACCTAGAGCCAGTTAGCCAGAACATAAACTCATTTAGCTTGAGCCAAAGAGGGCTGTGCATGCAGGAGTCACATCAGAGGCAGCACTTGGGTTATACTTTGGGCTCGTTAACACTGTAGTGAAGAAAATAACCTATCTGATAACGGCTGGCGTAGCACTGTTGGATATAATTATAAGGAATGTGTTTTTTGTTGCTTAATCATTACTGCTCATGTTGTCATATTTCCTTTGCACAGTTCTACCTCATTGTTCTGAAGCAAGAGCTCAACCAGAAGAACTATTTATTTTTTTGTACCTTCAGCTGAGTCTATATGTCTTCCTATTCTTCCCCCAAGCTCTCTCCAATATTTTAAAATGCCTTGCATTTTGTAGCCTACCCACTTATGAATTAGCCAAGTACAAAACAGAGAACATTTTTTTCACGTCTATATTCACCTAGATAAAGTGCAAAGATTTGGAGGAGCAAACATTCAAAAGAGAATTACCTTTGATCTGACACCAAGCGTGACCAGTTCCAGAGCAGGGTTGTGTTATAAAGTGTACAAGGGTGGTGGTTGTTTGCTTCAGAAGGAAACCCAGCCTGGCCGGTGGAGACACCAGCTTCAGTCAGGTCACTTGTAGAAAGGCTCAGAACAGTTTTCATTGGTAATGGGGAGACAGGAAAGGTTATTCCTGTGCTGATAAGTAACAATGGTGAGTTGCTTTAAAAGAAAGGAAAATTCCAGCATTTGACAGCAGGGTAATCAACAGGAACCAATCCAGCGTGCCCCTCTCTGCTCCCCTCCCAAAGTGTGGGGTCTGATCTCAGGTTGATAACCCTGTGGGAGACACTGCCAAAGGAAATGGTTTTTTTAGCCCAGCCATCTGAGACCGTTTTAACCTCCAGAGAATCATAGCTCGATTCTCAATAACCTATCCACCAGCACAATCCTTTGGGCAGATGTAAAATCAAGTGCATGCAGAGTGCACAAGTGACCTCCACTACCCATCAACTCATCACCTGCTTAACAGGTTTTCCACAACTGTGCCATACTGTGCTTCTGGAGATATCAAGAGCATAAGAGAAGATTGAAAAAGCAATGCTGCCATCCCGTGTTTGTCCCTGACACACCTCCCTAGCTACCATACCTAGATGCATTCAGAAGCAACATCTTTTGATATACATCAGGCTTCATAGGAGCCACCAGTCAAGATTTCCAAAGAAGAGCCCTGAATACTCCAGCAGAGGCAAATTATGGCTGCAGATCCTCCAGTGCCCACCGCTTCCTCTGCCCTGGGTTATGCTCCTGTCAGTAAAGGGGGCTTCAGTGAAGGTCCAGTGCTCATGGCAGTAGTAGCCCCATCCCTATGAGCAGGTTAAAGGTGACTTCCACTACAACCTGCCGCAGCACCAAGGCTGCCAACAAAGTCACTATCTGTCTGTCCATTCCCCTGCTACAAAGCCCAAAAGAGCAAATCAGACCAAGTCAGACCAGCTGGATTAACTCCAGGGCCTTCCCGGGCTCCTGAGCACATCCAGCTGAGAAGCACCACCAGGCAGGAGGAACCACACAGAGCCAAACTGCTGGCTCTGACAGCGACCGTGCAGAAGCCATGAAAGCCCCTTATGACCAGGACCTGTTTCTGATCCTAGCAAGACACTTCCAGGGCAAAAAGTGTCCAAAGGATAGATTTGGACCCAATAAAATCAAGACTAAGATCTCCCAACTGCTGGCCTTCTGCTTTACTCACCAGGACAGCTAAGGATCAACTTACACGCAAGTTTGGCTCTTTTCTCTCTTTATGCAAAGACATTAACAACTTCCTTTATACTCTGAAAGATAGCGCAATGATGCTGTTTAGGACAGGCCAGCAGGAGCTGGCAGTGCTCTCTGAGCTGTGGAGATAATGATTACACCTCCATGATTGCTATCTTCGTGCCATTATCAAAGCACTTCAGATCTTAGGAAGCCATCCTCTTTTCTGAATAGTTCTATTCCGCTCGTATTGACAATGGAGCTGCAGGTGTCAACATCAAAGGATTCCTCGTGTTTCACATTCACTTTCACAACTGTAACAACTTCCCGAACGCTTTCCACGGTCTGCAGCTACACCGGTCCGAGACACAACCGCACAACCATCCCCGCTGCAGAGGACACCGCAGCATGGAGCAACACCAACAGCGTGCGGTGCTGCTGAAGGGGGAAGGCCGCAGCGTCCCTGCAATCCTGGCGCTGGGGTGGCCGGCCCGGGGGCCACCAGCATGCCCTGCCACCCGCCCCGCCAGGGCAGCTGCAGTGCCATTGGCAGCAGGAGCCCCTGTACGCGTCCGCCCGGGCCGAGGAAGCGCCCCGGCTGCCCTAGTGCTGCCCTCCCCACGCGGCGGGCTGCGCGTGGCCTGTGCCCCATGGCAGGCGCCCGCCCGCACCCTCCCGCGCTCTCTGGCACCATCTCCAGCAGGGCACATGGGTTCTGTTAACATAGCTCTGCTGTAATGCACATAAGCTCTTAATGCATCTGACTGTGATGCTGTTAACTTGTTCCAGCTCTAAACCCCATGTGCTTTAGTAACCATTAACTTGTTCCAGCTAATGATACACATTTGTTTCCCCGCACACCGTAACCCTCCAGTTGCTCCAGCTGCTGCTTCCTTTACTATCGCAGCTCAGGGGGAAACTGCAAAAGGGGGGAAAAAAAAACAATCCCCAAATACAGCAAAGCAAGCGCCCATGTTCCCTCCAGCCCCCCTCTCCTTCCAAACAACTTGCTGTCGTTCCTGTGATGCCATTGGGATTTCTTTTTCCCAGAGAGAGACGTGGGCAGAGGCAGGCTATAGCCTCGGCCTGGCGGAGGCAGCGCGAGAATGGGCGATGCGGAGCAGGAGGGACAGCGGGGCGGCCCCACTGCCCTCGCCTGGCACGCAGCTGCCCTTGAGAGAGCGGAGCCTTTTCTGTGCATGGGTCTGAGCCTTGCCAGAGAAACCAAACGAAGGTGAATCCAGCAAGGATTGGGTCAACGAAGGACAAAGCAGGCACCCAAGCTGGTCCCAGAGTAACTCCAAGGGAAGAGATCCAAGCAGGAATGCCTGAATCTCTGCTTCCCAGAAAAGCAGGACTGGGGACATTTCAGAGAAATCCACCCTTTGTCCCCTCAGCGTTTGTTCTGCAGCTCCCCAGCAATGCCTGGCAGTGCTGAGCAAGGGCAGCTCCTCTCCACATCCATTCCCCAGGGCCTTTCCAACAGCCTGGCAGACAAGCTGGAATCAGCAGGGAGATGCCCTTGCAAGAGCCCCGCCACCAGGGCTGTCACCTCTGCACTTAAACAGCCGCACGTTAGGGGAAGCCTTCCAGGGATACTCTTGCCACAGCTGCTGAAGGCTTTGATGACAACCAGATGGAAAAGACCAGCAGGTTGAGGTTTATCCTCCCCATGCCCTTGTGGCTGCCACCTCCACGACAGTCCAAAACAGCTTCCAGGGTCGCTTTGAAGCCTCTTCATGGACATAGTCCCCGTGCCGAACGCTCCCATGTGACCATCCTTGGTATGTTCAGGACAGGCTCGGGAGCAGCTGCCTTGTGCTGCCAAGTCTCCTCGCCAGCCAGGCGGTGGGATTTCATGACTCCTGCCTGTCAGGGCATTGTGAAAGGGCTGCCGGGACAAGGAAACCTTCCCCCCCGGCTCCAGCCTGTGCTGCTTGCAGCTCCTTGGTTCGTGAACTGTTCAAGGAGTTTCTGCTGCATAAACAGCTTTGCAAAAAGAAAAAAAAAAGAATTCTCACCAGATGGCGACGTCAGGTTTCAGGGGTGCAGACATAAGTCCGAACACAGAGTAAGCAGGACAGCCCTGTTTTCTCAATACCTTAGTCGCCGCTAACGTCTCCTTCATGTTTTGGCATAATTTCCCAGTGGCACCTCAGCGGTAACCGCAGGACAGTGACAGCTCTAGGGGCTACAGCTAAGCCTGGCTTCTCCTTCAGGCCTTAATGACTGGGAACAAATGGTACATTTCAGGAACACTTCACCCCCAATGCACCCCCAGCTGCACTGCGTAACACACCCGCACCTCAACCACGCAACACACCCCAGTTCAACCGTGCAACACACCCCAGCAGCAGGTCTGTGGACATCCGTGCAAGGCCGGTCTCACTGCAGACACCACGCAAAGCAGCGCACCGAGCACCAAGGGCACGGAGGCACCACAGAGCTCGGCAGGAGGCCTGGAGGGACGCGCGGGGAGCAGCAGCGCTGGCAGACGCAGAGGGCAGAGCCCTTGGTCGCGTTACTTCAGGGCAGTGCAGAGGTGCTGACCCACTGCTCGTGGGTCACCCCTGGCCCGCACCCCACACTCTTGCTGTGCACCCGCTGCCCGCAGCTGAGCAGCGTCAGGGCTCGGCACTGGCTGCTCTGCTTCCGAGTCCAGGCCGCCCCGGCGGGGATTTGGGGTGTTCTGCCGCTGCCTGCAGGCCGGCAGGGGCAGCGGGAAGGCAAACCGGTACCTGTGGGGCAGGCCGCACTCCGCAGTGCCCCCTGCGTGACGGAGGCCACGTGCCTTGGCTCCCGCCCGCGGGACGCCTCCCCAGCCTCGCCCCACGCCTCGAGTCCCGCTCCTGGGACAGGGCTGGGCCCACGGGGCCAGCCAACCTTCCAGCCGCGGGGAGGGAGCCCCCGCCTGCCCTGCGCTGCGCTGGGCGCTGCTGCTGCTGCCATCGCGCCGCACTTGGTTCCCTCGGAGGCCCTGTCCTTCTGCTGGAGATCAACCAAACCCGCAGTGCGAGAAGCGCGGCTGCCCCTCGCACCGAGAGCCCCCTGCAGCTCCGCGGCACGGAGCCGCCATCGTTCGGGTGTCTTCGTGGCTGAAGCGCTAGGCAGCTTCTGAGACGAGCCCGAAGGGACCCTGCACACCACGGCTGTGCGCGGAGCACACGGGAAACGGGCAGCGCGGAACCACACCGTGCAGGCCGATCGTTTCGTTACAGCTGCCTGCATAGAAGCATCCAACCACCCACCGAGGCAAAGATGTTCTACTAAAATTAAGAACAAAAACAAAGAGGGAGAAAGAGGAAAAGGGTGCTTACGGTTTTACAGGGCTCTGTCTGAAAGAGGCACATTTTCACGTGCGAACTCCGCTGCAGTCAATGCCCTATGGGCTCCGGGCACCAAGGCCTGCTTTGGAGGAGCGCGACACCCAGGCCTCCCCGCCGTCAGGACTGTGCTCGGGTGCCTCGGGAGCTTCCTCGCAGGGAAGCAGCTGCGTGTCCTCTTTGGGCGCTGCTCCCGCTCAAAGCAGCCTCATCCATACCACAGGAAACAAAAGACTCCTGCTTCTCACTCCTCTTGGTGCCCAAGAGGCCGACAGGAGCCGGGCGAGCCCCTGCACTCGTGCCCCTCAACGTGGCGCGAGGCTCCGCGAGTCTCCCAGCCCGTCTCACGTGCAAGGGGACGGTTGTCCTGCCTTGTGCTCCCCGGGCTTCCAGCAGGGCAGCATGGAGGGAAGCTCTTGGTCACTGCTGACCACGAGTGAAACAGAGGTGAGCGACCTTCCCAAAGGGTGCCGTGCTTATGTGCTTATTGACAAGAGCTTCTTCTCCCATTGGGAACCCAGGGCCAAGCAATGCCCTGTGGACTGATTTATGCCTCATCCCTTTCCCTTACATGTGCCTTTTACAGGAACCCCTTTGATTCTGACAATAGAAACCCAGCAGACCTATTTGTGCAGTGAAAAGGGAAGAAGCCCCTTGTTCAGCAGCTTCCCCAGCTCTGCTCCCCATTGTTCCTGCTCCTGACTCAGCCCCAGGGCCGGAGGAGTTTCAACTGTGTTGACTAAGATAATTTGGCACTTCTCAAAAGGAAATTTGCTACAAAGGGTAAAGCACCTCCCCGCGCACAAAGAGCCCCTTTCAGGGCGGAAGGATGCTTCAGTGCACGTTTTGTGCCCGCAAATCCGACCTCCGCCAAGGACAAAGCCAGAGACAAGAACGCTTAATTGCTGAAGAAATGAAAAGGTAAAAAGCACATCCGTGGGCAGAATGACTCTGCTACTGACACAGCCTGCAGCGGCCCCGCCGCCGGAGGGAGCCCGGCCGAGCCCCTGCGGGAAGGGCTGGCTCCTTGGGAAGGGAACTCCTCAGGAAAGCCGGGAGAGGACCGGGAGCTGCACGTACCTGTCACCCTGGGCTCCCTCCAGCCACGGCCTGAGTCTGCCGAGGCTCCCCATGCAAGGGCCAAGCTCTGCCAGGACCCCAAGTGACAGGGCTGCCCCAGGTGCAGCCTCCTGGGAATCCCCCACCACGAAATTCTCCCTCGGACCCGGCTCACGTTTCCGTTCAGCTCCTTCGGCTCTGCTCCCCTTGGACCTCCTTCCCTCCCCACTTGCTAGGACCTCAACACCCGCGTGTTTCTCTGAGGTGCATCGAACTGTCCAGCACTCAGTGCCCCGCACCCAGTGCTGGCAGCCTGCACACGGGGCGCACTGCTTCAGCCAGCACGGGCTGGAGGATTTCCGCCCAGCAAGCAGGACACCTCCGTGCCGGAGTTCTGAAACTGCCCACTGCTAGCTACACTGGCTGACACGGCCAGTAAATAACCAGTATTGCTGTTATTCCCTTACTTCCCATGGGCCAGGAGCCAAGCATGCCAGGTGCTGTACAAGCCCACTGACTTGCAGCCAACTGGAGCCCTTGTGCCAGGTTTGTCTCCGTTATCTCTTGTTGGAGGAGCCAGGTCTGCCTTCCGTGAAGCCTTAGGCCAAGGGGAACTCCAAACAGCAGGCGCCAACCTGGGCTTGAACCTCTGCGCAGCTCGAGCGCCACGTGGGCAGCGGGAAGCCCCTGCTTTGCCTGGTCTCTCAGGGAGCCTCCCCCTGCTGAGGTTGCTCATGGCACCCCACACGCCTACTGGAGCCGCGTTCGAGGGTGCTCACGGCACCGCGCAGCCCCAGCGGAGCCACATTGGAGGTTGCTCACGGCACCCCACAGCCCCAGCGGAGCCGGGGTCGAGGTTGCTCACGGCACCGTGCAGCCCCAGCGGAGCCGGGGTCGAGGTTGCTCACGGCACCGCGCAGCCCCAGCGGAGCCACATTGGAGGTTGCTCACGGCACCCCACAGCCCCAGCGGAGCCGGGGTTGAGGTTGCTCACGGCACCGCGCAGCCCCAGCGGAGCCAGGGTCGAGGGTGCTCACAGCACCGCGCAGCCCCAGCGGAGCCGGGGTCGAGGGTGCTCACAGCACCGCGCAGCCCCAGCGGAGCCGGGGTCGAGGGTGCTCACAGCACTGTGCAGCCCCAGCGGAGCCGCGTTCGGTGGGTCTGAAGCCCTGTCGGGCGCTCCGCAGCACACAGCCACCACCAAGATGCTTGCTACCGCAACCAGGAGCAGCATCGTTCCCATCCCTGGCACCCTGCATCTGCGCGCAGTCACTCGAGCAGGTATATCAGTCAATATACGTTGATCTACATTTAATCAGTCTTGCTGTTCATGTTTCTCACAGGTCAGACCATCCGTTATTTCTTGTTTGCCGGAAGCGCTCTGTCACCGATCCGTATCGGTCAGAAAGAATCCACGCTGCTATTCACAACACTCAAAGCCAATACTTTGAAATCCAGTGACTTTATCAAAACATATTTTGCATTTAACCCCCTGACTTAATAAACAAACAAAGAATTAAGCGAGGCGGTGAGCTGTCCCTCGTCTCCACAGGCTAGCTTTTCCTAAGCACTCCCTTACCTAAGTCCGATGGGCCATTGACTTGGGATGGTGCTGGGACCAGGTACCCTGCTGGGACCAGGTGCCCCGCTGGGGTAACTCAAGGACAGTGATGATGCTCCTAACATGCAAAACCCCTTCTGGGAAACCTCCTGACACCTCCTGAACCTCCTTTGGAGCCCACACACCTTCCAAGCACAGCCATGGCCTCAGAGAGCTCGTGGCATCTTCCCTCACTAGACACAGCTTGCCAAGAAAACTGTGCTCCTGCCTTCTCAGCCCCCAGTCACGCAGATTGAGGAAAGATAGAATATTTCCTCTGTACCTGTTGCTTACTGGGCTCACAGGAACCACAGCAAAGCTCTTCTGTATGGTACTGACAGCCGAGCAAACGTAAGCGCAGACGTTTGATCCCATTGGGGAGGCTGGAGGTAGCAGATCCTTACTGGAGCACACAACTCCACACCACACTGATAAAGCTCTTGCCCAAGGACACATCGTGTTTTCCCTCCGTCCTGCCTCCACTGAAGACCTTCTAAGTCAGAAATTTGAGGAATGTGCTTAATGTTTTTAATTTCATCTAAATTGTTTTAATACAGTAGTGCAACTCTGAGGCTCAGGACGATTATCAAAATTTCTCCTTTAATTTTAAACAGGAGAAAATGTTTGCTTTGAATAACTGCATTAAATTAAAATAAGTCAATTTTGTGTGATTGTTTAATCATTTTAATTGCCTATCTACTCTGCTCCTTCACTTCTATATTGCTTCTCCAGGCCTCCTCCATTCTGCCCACATCTGTATGGCATTACCCATAATGTAACCAATACTCCAGATGCGGTTGCACTGCTGCCATAGAGACAGGACCTATCAGCTTTGCAACATGAACCATCTGTGCATATGACCCAAAAATCACTCTGGCTACTTTTTTCCTTTTTGTTTTAACCACTGCTTGGCTTGCACAGCCTGCTTTAGTTCAAACAGGGCACGGCTATCCCAAATTCCCCTCCACGTGCACCAGAACAGAGGATTTCCTCCCAAAGCGCAGCCGCGGCATGTTGGCGGGCAGGTTACAACAGCTCCAATCCCTCCCTGCTGTGTGAAGCAGGCAGCCGGCGCCCCGGCGGACCCAGGGCACAGGAGACACAAACACGAACAGACCCCGAGGCGAACCAGCCCCTCGTCTTCTTCCCTGCGCTAACCTCCACTCTCAGCCCTTCGCCCACAAACGTCCTTTGCGCTCGCGCTTCTGCGAGCGGCGGCGGTCCCAGGGCCGGGCCCCGCCGCACTAGCGCTGCGCGCGCGTTTGCCCAGGCGCTCAATGCTCCCCATTCAGAGCCGTCCACAGAGCAGCACTGACAAGAGCCCTCCTCGCTTCCTGCCCTGTTTCAGACATCAGATAAACACGGGCCTCACGCAGAGACCTGGACCATCCTGTCCGGCTTCACAACGTGCCATTTTCCACTCTCCTTTGCTTGAGCTCTCTTCTGGATTTTTTTTTTTTGTTAGATCTTACAAGGTCTAATCTAATCAAATGCTTCCGCAGCTCCTATAGGCATTTCCATGTAAATCAGCACCAGTCAGAGTGGAGCACTCCAACCACAGCCCTCACCGGGCTCCCTGGAAGCGCCCGGCCTCCCCGCAGCGCCCCGGCCCAGTGCCCGGTGTGCAGCGCTGCAGACGCGCTCTCAGCGCCCTGGAAGGGAGCTCGCGAGCTGCACGGGGGCTGCCAGCAGCGCTCCTGCAGCATCGCTCCCGCGGGGACAGCACTCAGCTCTGACAACAGCTACGAGAGAGGTGCCTGCCCTGCTCCCTGCGGGCCCCTCTCCCAGCCTGACCGACCTGCTGCACCAAACCTACTGCTCTGCAGAGTATCGCCAGCCAGGGCCGAGTCACCCTCGCCTGGCCTACTCACTCTCACGTTATCATTTTTTAAAGTTATTCTTTTAACTTACCTTCTAACAGTAGCATTCTTACAAAGGATGACTTAAAAGCACATCTCTGTCTGAAACGCCTTTTCTTCCCCTCGAGAACAGTTCCAAGAGGGAAGCAGCTTGCCTTAACCATTCTCCTGTTCCTGTTCTACTTATTCAACCCCTTCCATCTCTGATTCCCACGCTCGCTTCTGTCCCTGCCTCACCTTCATCTGCATCAGGACCCCCATCCGTCCCCAGGTCTAACAAGGCCCTTGCTGCTGCTGAGGTCTCCCTTGCCTGGTCCCAGCCGCACAGGCGCTGACCTCCGGCAGGATCCAGCTCTCAGGGGAGAGGCAGACCCAGGGAGCTCCGCACCTTCGCCAGAAGGCTCCGTGCGGGGCGATCCTGGAGCCCGCGCAGGCTGCTTGGCTGAAACGCAGCCTGGAGGGACCCTGGAGGCTGCCCCAGGCGCGGAGGACGGAGTCGCGCTGGATTCGTCACGCCTTACTCCTGCAGCGCGGTTTTTGAGGTCCTGGCAAGCCGCAAACCTGGACTCCCGCGCGGGTCCCCGGCGCCCGCACGCCCCTTTCCCGCGAGGGATGTTGCCCCCTGGAGGCGGAACATCCGCCTGAGCGCCGGGCTAGCGCGCCCAGCGCCCGGGGCCGCGGCACGGCGGAG
>PTEX01000004.1:1617158-1682249 GCA_003342815.1 Eudromia elegans | reverse complement strand
GCTCCGCTCCGCTCCCGCCCGCGCCCGTTCCCGCCCGCGCCCGCTCCTTACCTCGGCCAGCCGGGAGCCGCGCTCGCGGGGGCTGCTGCTGCGCGGCCTCCTCACGGGCAGCCCCCGGGCCGCGGCCAGGAGCGCGGCCAGGCAGACAAAGCCTAGAATAAGCGCAAGTTTCCCTCTAATCACGGACATCTCTCCCTCTCCCTCCCTCCCTCTCGCCCCACCTCGCGCCCGCGAGGCCGGCGGCGCGCGGCGCCCGCCCCGCTGCAGCCCTCGGGGCGGGGGGAGCGGGCGCGGGGGGGCGGCGGGGCCGGCCCGCTCCGCTCCGGCTCCTGCTCCGCGCTCCGGCTCCGCGCTCCATCCCGCTCCAGCCGCTCATGCCGCAGGAGAGCCCCGAGCGGCTCCGCGGAGCAGGGCGGGGGGCACTTCCCCTCCGCACACCCCCCTGTCTGGCACTCCGATTTCTCCTCCTCTCCCCCACCGGAGGCTCCCCGGGAGCTGCCCAGGCTCCTCGGGCAGCCCCGGACCCCGCGGCCGCTCCCCGCCCTTGCCCCGAGCCCCTCCCGGGCGGGCGCGGCGGGAGCTCCCGGCGGAGCGGGACCCCCCGGCCGCCCGGGCCGCCCCCCGCGGGCGCTGCCCCCTCGCGCGGCGGCCCCGGCCCGGCCCGGCGGGTCTTTGTCCCGCTCCTGGCCCCGGCCCGGGCCCCGCAGCGCCGGAGCCGCCGCACGACGGGGCGGGAGGATGCGCCGAGCGGGGGCCCCGCACACGCGGCCAGGGAAGGAGGGAGCGAGGGAAGGAGGGAAGGAGGGCCGGGGCGCCCGGCGGCAGCGCCGAGCGCTCCCCGAGGCCAGTCCGTGCTCGCCGGGCCGCCCTCCCCGGCGCGCGGCTGCGGTTCTGCCCCTCGGAGCCCTCGCGCAGGAAGGTGCCGGTGGCCCAGTCAGCACCCGGAGCTGCACAGGGGCTCATCGACTCTCCCAGCAGGTAAAAAACAGCAAAGGACAGAGCTTGGGTGTGGGGAGAAGAGTCAACGTGGTCAGAGTGGGGATGCCCAGCAAGGAAACACCGGTCTGGGGTGGCTGCAGCCGTCCTGGCACAACCCATGACTGCACCGGAGCAGAGTCACGCAGAACTTGAACCTCTTTTTAAAATACCAGCATCTGGATTATACAAACCTAGGGCTGAGATGAATGCAAGAGGGTGTTTAAAGCAAGCCCCAAACTGCAAGACAGATGTGAGGTCAAGAATCCCGTGCAGGATGGAGCAGGAGGCCTTTCCAAACACGTCACCAGCAGCAGGACAGCCCAGAGGAGCCCGGCACCCTGAAGGGTGGTGGGAACCCCGGGGCAGCGCTGGAGCCGCCTCCTGCCAGGAGCAGCATCTAGGGCCACGTGGAACCCCCTGCCCTGCTTCCCTCCATCCACCTCCTGCAAGGGGCAGCGTCCGGGGCCACCTGGAACCCTCTGCCCTCCTTCCCTCCATGCACCTCCTGCCAGGAGCAGCATCCAGGGCCACGTGGAACCCCCTGCCCTGCTTCCCTCCATCCACCTCCTGCAAGGGGCAGCGTCCAGGGCCACCTGGAACCCTCTGCCCTCCTTCCCTCCATGCACCTCCTGCCAGGAGCAGCGTCCAGGGCAACGTGGAACCCCCTGCCCTCCTTCCCTCCATCCACCTGCCAGGAGCCACGACTGGGGCTGCATGGAGCCCCTGCCCTCCTTCCCTCCATCGGTTAGGGGAGGGTTGGTGCCCACAGGGCAGAGGCCGTAAGGCACAGATACACCCGTGTTTCCCACACAGGGAGCCCAGCGCCGCCACCTCACCGCTCTCGCTGGCTGCTGCAGCCGGCTCGGGCTTTATCCAGCCAAAAACTCCATGGTGGGACATTCTTTTGGATGCAGTGATAGGGCTCCAACCCCTTTACCATCAAGAAAAATCATAATATAACCACAGCTCCTCTTTTCTATTCCTTTATTATGCAGAACATAGAATATATTTGAATGGAATTTTTTTCCAAGCATTTTTTTTCCTCCTTTTTAACATGCATTGTTACCTTTTTAAAGCCAATATAACATCTTTATCTTTCCCCTGCCCACAGAGCAGCCAAACTTCCATGTTAATTCTGAGTGTAAAAAAAATTAGACATCTGGCATAAAATACTTTTTTGGGGGGAGCCCATTTAAAAATTTTATCTAAAATGTTTTATCTACAAAAAAATCCAATATATATGTACATTATAGCAACACAGAGGCATAGGAACACAGTGCAATTTAAGACTAAGTGCTGTGACTTGGTGATAATTCAGCCCAGGGCCTGTGGAAATGTGGGCCACCATTGGCTTCGGGGCTGCTCGCCTAAAGCCTCAGGCTCCAACGTTACTCTGACCTCTCTCAAACCGCTTTCGAGTTGTTAAGGCTGCATTTAACTTAATATACCATTAGGGGGAAGCAGAAATACTGTCTGAACAGGATGAGATTTGGCAAAAAATAAAAGTAAGTATTACAGCAGCATTCAGAGGGTTTGGTGCACGGGTATTTCTAGAGCTGCACCCATCCTCAGCCACCCAGGCGAGATGTGCTCACAGAACTGGACTGCTTTGGGCCTTCACCAGCACTTGCCCCTTCTGCTCTTTAAACAGCTGGTAGTCAGGGTCAAGCATGAAAGGAGCTCAACTTCTCCCTCCCTCTCTCCCTCCCTTGGAAACAGCAGCACATGTTGCTTAACTGAGAGCACAGAGTATCTGCGGGTTAAAATCCACTGCGTCCGTCAGGGTCAGCTTTAACTTCAATTCTCCACACCAGGAGTCACAGTTTAAGGCCTTCAACACACACCACGGTCCAGTCAGCTCTCCCTCCGTCACCCAGCCCCGCTTGGGGATGTAAACAGAACAGCTCCAACCTTTGCACTACACACTTGTCAGTGAAAGACGAAGCTTGGTACTTCACACAAACACTTCATGGCTACGCTTTAGATTCACATCCAAACTTTCAAACAGGAAAGCAGCTTGCAAGACGGGGAATGCTTACAGGAATACAAGCCATTGCAATGACATCTGAGGGCTTGTTAGGTTGTTGTTTATTTTTTCCCCCCTCAAAACTATCTACACATTACATAGGTCATATGACTGGTGCTTTTTCCCTGTCAGTGATCCAACAGCTCGTGGGTGCTGGAGTCAGCAGTTTACCCAACGAGGGGTCACATTAGGCACTCTCAGGCAGCCCAGTGCTTCACTCACACTAGAACAGGCAGCTCAAGTCTCCATAGAGAAGGTCCAGCCCACACAGGCACCTGCATGTTCGGCTCCACCACAGGTTAAGAAAAAATTGGGGTAATTTAGACTAATATTGGACTAAATCTCCACAAGCTTTATTTTATGTGATGGAGCAAGGGAGCTTATGCATAGCCCTGCAAGTACAACACTGCAAGATTTTCTCTTCAATGAAACGGGTAGCTCGTGTCTCTCCTCCAACCTTTCCAACCTGCATGAATGGATAATATGGCTTCTAGATGAGAAAAAAAAGTCAAAAGCTTTTTCAAAAATGTAAAAAGTGAAAATTTGTACAGAAAGAGAAGTATTTGTCTACTTCACATGGAAAAGTTATATAGAAGTGCCCCTTTGAGCACGTGAAGTTGTGTTCCTGTAAGGATCCTTGTTCCAGTACACATGGAAGATCCCTCTGCAGTTGAAAACCATTTATGACAGATCACCCCTTCTCTCCACCTCTGCTGCATCAGGAAGCTGGATTTCCTTCATCCACACAGCACAGGACTGCATCACTAGTGTCACTGGAACACTCCCCTTTCCTGCACCACTGCTGAGCAGGTACCACCTCTGCACTCGAGAGCAAACAGCAAGAGGAAGATAAATGATGCAATTCCTTCACTGAGGACTTCACTGCTCTGAAGCATTTGGTCCGTTTACCCCCTAGTCTTTACCCCTAAAGCAGAAGCGCATTGCTCTGCAACCCTGGAGCCAGAGCAGCTCCTTATGGATGCTCCCTAGAGAGGGAAAAAAAGAGGAACTAAACAAAAGTGTTATATATGCCATATACACAGATACTATACAAAAGTTGGTGTCTTGTGTAAAAAAAAGCCCTGAATATTCTGATTTTAAAAAAAAAGAAAAACACCAAACAAACAAAAAAACCCAAAACCTTGTTTCTGTCCTGCCAAAGGATGACAAAAATTATGATTCAAGCCAGTCAACATGAAGGTCTTCTACTTGAAAAGGCCAGTTTCTTACAAGAAGCAGGTCTCCCACTCTTCATTGATACTCAGTAATAGGGGCTTCTCTATTTTCTCAAAATTAAGAAAATGTGGTCACCAGCCTTACAGCAGAATGGTTAAACACTCTTCTTCACTCACCACAAGCAAAATCTTGCTTGCAAATTTCTTCAGAGAGGTGTGGGAAAGGCAACTACTTTATGTTTAGGAATAACTTTGGACAGTATTCAGTACAACGCAAAACCCTTTGTTCGAGAACAGCCTTCATTTTCTTTTCATTTTTTTGTCTCATAAGAAATACCAGGAGTCATTTTCAATTAGAAATTCTCAGAAAAGTTGGCAGGGACTGGTCTGTTTCTTAAGCAGCTTCTCTTCCTTTGTAATCTCTCAAGACTGGTTCTTCCATTTGCTTCTACTGCCAGAACTAAAGGAGACAGATTTATAGGCGGTTTAGAGCTGTCAAAATCAGCAGTCCATTCCACACACCTTTTGTCACCCCTCACGCTCTGGGCTTGACTCG
This sequence comes from Eudromia elegans, assembly GCA_003342815.1. Lineage (NCBI taxonomy): Eukaryota > Metazoa > Chordata > Aves > Tinamiformes > Tinamidae > Eudromia > Eudromia elegans. The sequence continues at coordinate 1,677,514 of PTEX01000004.1, read as the reverse complement.
TACAACACAGTAAGGCACTGCACTCCTTTAGTTGTGGGAACCAAGTTTTTCAGCATCTACGAAAAAATTTTCCTGGCTTTCACGCTCAGTGAATTACTAACGTAAAGTGCTACATTTCAGACTCATAACTGGCTACGTTTTCAGAAGCAGTTTCAACAGGTACCGGAGTTCGGCAAAACGGGCTCCCCTGAACCACAGGCATCCAAAGAGGGGGAGTGGAGAGAGGGTAGGGGAGATTGCTTCCCAAAATGAACGTGGCAGGGCTGAAATGTAACCAACCAGTTTGCAAATGCTACCAACTGCCCGAGTGATTTCTGAAATGTCTTTGCAACCCAGAGTTCAAAGTTATATGCAGAAAGATACTATGTGTCAGTCCCTGTAAATCAATCTAACACAAATCCCAGCAGATACTGATCATTTTTAAAACACTGGTATTTTCAGAATTTTTACAGCAGTTAATTGAATTGCTGATATATATCCAGCCTTCCAACCCCTCCGCGATCCCACTGGAATGCCAGAAGCTGTCCTGGGCAGGGTCCCACGCCAGGGGAGCTCACCCAAGTGCAGTTTACCCTATGGCTGAACAAACGCGATGGTTCCATACCTAGCAAGGCTGGACATGCAGGCTATGCACTTCCTAGACACTGCTGTTAGTCCAGAAGACTAACAAATCAAAACCAGTGGACTAAATCTGAAGCAGCTCTCCTGATCTGATTTTAAAACAGCCCAATATATTTCTCTCATCTAATTAAATTTCTGATATGTGATGGTAAAATTGGATTCAGTGCTTTGAAGTTCACTTACACTAAAACAGAACAAGAGTTATAAACATGTGCAGATAGATATTCTATAAAATATAAGACAATTCTGCTTTAATTCACGAGGTGTATTTGCAGAACTGCTTGGTTCTAGTGACTGAAGAGCTCCAGCTCTGTTAGCTGCAGAGTAAACATAAAGGAACTTCTAAAACAAGTTTCTTTGCAGCAGACATTGCTTTGAGCTGCACTCTAGCTATAAGATGAAGACTTTGTTTAAAACACTCCACTGTTACCTGAAAAAGTATGTCTAATTGAATTGCCCAAATGGAATGAATTTTACGTTTCACAATGCTGAAATACTGCTGTCTTTACAGAAAATCTACATGGCCCAGGTAAACATACAGGAATCAGCCTCACTGCAACCAACTCTTGCCGCAACCTTTATGGTTCCTCTTCAAGGATGCATTCTGTTCACTGAAAAAATTCAAGATACAATGACTAACTAGCAGACTCTCTCAGGTGTGCTAAAGCAACGGTGCCTAAGGTGCCTTTTTATGCTTTCATTGGAACAGGACAGCGTGGAACTTGAAAATAAAGATTCCAAACAACTGCTCAGCGAACATTAAATTGGATCTCACAGCAGTAGAAATGCAAAAGACAGAAGATCTCAAACTCAATGCAACTGTGAGCACGTTCTCTTTTCAGGAAAGGCCTGTGTAGGCATGCAGCTACCAGATGAGAGATTTTGTGGTTACCTAAAAAAATACATTTGATACAAGACCCAGGCTGTCTATACTGTTTGCATAAAAGCCTTGCACAGCGAGGCCAACGAAAAACATCTCAAATATGACAAGAAACAGTGAATTAACGTGGTAAAGGGTAGCAATCACTCTTTCACAGATCTGCATGAAATAAGTGCTTTTCCTAGTAGTCATCATCCACTACATACCCCTGATTTTTGAGAGGTTCTGATCTTACCAGAAAGCACAAGGCTTGCTACAGTCTGATTTCAAGAATATCTTTCTAGAACCTATCAGTTACCAGATATGCTTGCTCATGGTTTTATGACAGTTTTATAGTAAAAGATAAATTCATTGGTAGAACAAACATTTCAGGTGAAAAAATAAAACTCACTAAAGCTGCTTAAAAAAAAAAAAATCAGAAGTATGTCAGAAGGAAGACAAGGCTCCACCTATGAAAAAAAAAAAATCTCTTAACCACTTACCCTATATCAAGAAGACAGTTACTGTTAAAACCAGGAGGCAATCTGGTACCCATACTGGGAAGAGGCTAGAGTCCCAGAAGATTTCTGCTCGCGGCTTACAAAACTAAATAATGTTTGGGAACAATGGTCCTGTCAACGACTTGTCAACAACACATTTATTTTTTTAAAAAAAGGCTAACTTTAAGTTTTAAACACAAGTAATTGCAAAGAAAAAATGCTTTGGTTGATTATCCATCTTGTTAAATATGGTAAAGTTAGCAAACAACAGTTTCTCTAGGAGTTCCTGAATGATCAGACAGGTCAGCTCGCTCCTTACCGGAAAGGTCAGACACCTAGCAGTGACACTGGGAATGCTGCCATGCCAGCATCACACACGCTCACAACATCTCAGCCAGCATTGGGAAGGCTAATGGTGCATACAAGTCCGAGCTGATCACCCACAGCCAACTAGGGTTGCCGTGAATTCATTGTGACAAATAAATAAAAAAACAGTACGAAAAAAAAATAAAGCCAAGCACCTCTAGGGCCAGACCCTGAAGACACACAGGAATCAAAGCCTTTGTTTCCTCTCCCTATTTACAAAATGCCATTTAGAGCTGATGTGGCCACTTCAGTATTGTGAGGAAATGTCTTGTATGCTAAGCAGTCATAAGTGTGTTGTTCATGGACTCTGCAGCTTGCGTGCCACACAGGGTCCCATGGGGTGTGCTCCTCCCACCAAGGCACACGGAGGGAGTTCAGTCTTCTGTTTCTTCATACGTAGTCTCATCAAATGGCCGGTCCAAGAGAGGTACCAACCGGTGACGGGAATATTTCAGTTGCAAAAGGTCCCCAACTTCATTGATTTCTTTTAAAGCCTAAGAAAGAGACCACAGTATATCAGCAAACAGATGCAAGAAAATTAACAGCACATTTTCCTTTTTGCATTCCTGCAGACTGCTATTTTACCTGAACAGAATTTTACCACCTATCGTAAATAAAATTGAGAGATTTTTGCCAACATACCCAAGGAATGAACAAAGAAGTTCTCCAGTAGGATTCCAACCTTTTTATCCCTAGAAAGCAAGTCCCACTGGCTGAAGCCGCTACAAAAGCACCACTTGGAGGATGTTTCTAGTGAAGCACAAGGTTTCTCACAATTATGTCCCAAAGATAAGTCACGTGAAGTTAGCAGTGATCGAACATCTGCTAGTCTGTACGAGACATGTGAACATCCCTGCTTAAACAATTACACTCTGCATTCTCTTTGAGCAGAGACTGGTTTACAATAGAGTTCATGGAGAATCAAACCCTAAGCTGCAATTTCTTAGGTCCAGCAAAGTCAGTCACTGCACACCAACTTGCCACAGCAGGAGATGCTGATTTGCTTATACATGGCAAGTGACAAAGAGATGACATCAGAAAATTACTTCCAAGTCCCATGCCATTTCCGAACCCAGAGGCTAGGCTGGCATTTTGCACTCCTTAGAATTTAAAGTTTGCTCAGAGAGAGACACTCTGCATTCCTTTAGAATGCCACTAACTCAACAATAATGCTACAATTTTAACATGTTCTGGATCAAATGCCTGTCTCTTGAGACTAGTTGGTAGACAGGGGTTAATATCCCTACATGTTTTTCCTTCCTGGACGGATAGTTCAAGTTTTTGTTTCTTTAAACAATGGCCCCTCATGCTTGTTATATTTGGCAGCAAGAATCTCTGCACTCTAAAATACGGGGGAATGACAAGTCCAGAAGTTGGACTTCAGTAAAAAACAAAAAAAGCGTGGGCATGCTTTACCAGAGCTTTAAGTAAAGACCCCATATGGAAACAATTTAAGGTTGAATTTGTGTTGAAAGAGTCTGTTAACTGTTATACTTGAACGCAGATTTAGGATTTTATTAATTTAAAACAAAAAGGACCATGTGACTAGCCAAGACTACAAAGGAAATGGCATTAGTGAACTCTAGCTTCAGGAGAGTGTAATGTATTTTTCAACACTGAAAAGAAAGCACCAGCCCACAGGGATGCAGGTTATGAGGGACTTCACTCTGATCCTGCGCCAAATATTTTCAGGCAAGGAAGTTTTATTTACATAAAACAGTGAAGATTGTAACTGAGAAATGCTCCCCATCATGTGGGTTTATTTAATAAGAACAAGGAAGCATTACAAATCTCACCATTTACAACTTCAGTTTTTCTCCCCCAAGCTCCAGAGCTGGATGTAGTACATATAGAAGGCATCCAGGGTAAGACCACTAGCTAGCATCCATGCACACACGGACAACCTACCCAAGTCCCTGAGGCATAGACTTTTAGAGGCCCTTGTCCCTTTCTAGCTTTATTTTTTCATTTATTTTTTCCTCCTAGATTTTGTTGCCATAATTCAAAGGGATCTGTTCTGATGGCAGACTTAGTTATTGTTTGACACCAATCTCCATTCACTGCATCAGAAAAAAACCAAGTTGTCTACACAACAATCTGCTCCTTATCAACTCTGCTTGCCAATGCTCTGGGTCCAAAATATGCACTTGTTTTGAACTTCAAAGTGGATTATGCTAATTTGGAAAAAAGACTCCATCAGCCAAGTTAAATCAGGATTTGTTCATTCATTTTGAAGTTAATAATTCATTTTGCCCTGGATTTGTTTTGCTCAGACACACCCTAAAATACTAAATGAGCGTTTCCTCTTGATTTAGAGCATTTAGCATCCACAGCAGTGCTATAGAAATGAGTCTTTAGTGTTAAAGCAAATGTACAAAACTTGAATCGTTTTCTGGGAGGTTGAAAGACTTGTAAATAGCTTGACAGGAAAAGAACATTTTTAAGCACAGCAATAAAAGTTACAGATCGGTTTTGGAAGGGAACAAACAGTACTTTATAAACACTCCATGAAACCAGCCAGTTTTAGTAAAGATCTTAGCTAAAAGAGGAGAAAGAATCCAGCTGACAGCGAGACTCTGCGTTTGCTCATGTAATGTTAGAGCACATCAGGTTTGCACAGTTTAAGTTGTGGCTGTACAGAACCTTCTCCTTTGCAGCAGTATCATGTGAGAGATTTTAATTTCCCTTTTCTCCCCTTCTGCCTATTCATTTCACCATGTCCACCCAGAAGTTACTGCATCCCTCCTTTGTGTCAATGCACTCATTTCTATTAACATGTTCTAAGAGAAATCTATGATTCAGTCAAAACTGAATAGTTTTGACAGGACTTGTGTATGTCCATGCTGTTTAAATATCCCCTAATTCGATCCTCCTCCACTGAAGGTAAGCCCCCACTGTTTCAAATTTCCCTATCCATCTCTGGGCCTGGGTTTCCCAAAGGCCTCGGTCTTGCTGATAAAGGCATTGAATTCCTAGGCTTTTTTCCACATCTTCTGTTACTGTTCCCCATTCAGAAGCAGGTCCACAATTTTGCTAGTCTTCCTTTGCAGTCCTTGCTGCCTTTCCCTTCCGTCACCAGGCTGAAGCAAAATGATAGGCTTTGGCTTTCCTAATCCCAACTCTGCATGCTCAGATAGTGTTTTTATATTCCTTCTAGGTCACCTGTCCTTGTCTCAACCTCTTGTGTGCTTCCCTTTTTTTTTAAGGTCTTAGTTACATCAGGAACAACTGGTTCACCCAGGAATCCATGCACCACCTTAGCTCTAGTTCCTGCATATCAGGATGCACTGCTTGAGCTTGGCAGAGGGAAATCCTTGAAAAAGCTACCAGTTTTCCTGAACTCCTCTTCTTTCCAAGATCATACTCCCAGGGAAAACTCCAGGCAGTTCTCTGAACAGGCCAAAGCACACTCTCTTGAAGTGCAGCTCTGCAACTTAATATAACCTAGGGTCTAACTCATAGAACAACAAAGTATGAAAAAGCATGATGGAGAACTTTGATACAGCCTAGGACAGGCTATATATGTCTAATCAAAAATGACACAAAAATAAATGTAGTTACTGCTTTAAAATGTAGTAAGGACAAGCAGAAAATCATATAATCTCCTGCCAACTTAATTTGTCAAAAAGTAGAAGTCCATATTAAACTGTTAAGGTAGCATCTCCTAACTCCAAGGCAGGCATCCTTCAAGGGGACTGCCATGCCCACTGCAACAGGCTTACTGTAGGCAGGAATCAGGAATTGCAGATACCAGAATTCCATTTAGGAGGTCATCACAGAGCAAGATAGTATAGAAAACTATGCTCTGAACCCAAGTGAGAACTGGAATAGTAGTCTTTGGAATAAATATTCTCACAGGTAGGTCACATGCTGAAGTCTGCAGTGAAATAAAGAATAACATTTATTTATAGATATATAAAAATATTTATATATTTATATAATACTTTTGCATCAAGGATCTGAAGGAGCAGAATTATTTTCCTCCCCAAAGTCTCAGATCTAGGAGTCCAAGTGTGGAAGACAAAACCTTTTAAGAGGTAAGAACTGTCTCAAAGGAATGGGACTGCTCTTTCTTTGATCCTTTAAAATGAGAACAGAAAGTCCCTGGGATTTACTGTAGGCAGCCATCCTCCATCATCAGGGTAAGGAAAGAGATCTGGAGTCACTGCCAGTTTTGCTATACAAGGCTTTGAACAGTCAGTTCAGTTAGTTTGTGCACCAAACATAGAACAAAAAATAGACAACTGTTATCTCTGTTTATAGAAGGCGTGAGCAAGAGGGGGAGAAGATGAGATACTTACTGTATCAAGTATCTCTTTGGTATGAGCTGCAGACAAACAGAATCTGGCTCTCGACTCGATGATCGGGGTTGCAGGGAATCCCACAACCACCACACCAATGTTCCTCTTCAGCATCTCGCGCCCAAACGCGCTGCCAGAGAGAGCAAGGGACAACGTCACACGGATACCACAGGCAACACAGCAGCAGCATGAGGCTCGGGGTACAGTAATGCACACAGGCCTTTGAAGCAGCAGCCTATTTAGAGGCAGAATGCCTGTCCACAAAAGCCTTTTTTGGTTCAGTCCTGAGGTGGTCTTCCTAGAAAGATTTCACTGCATTAAGTTCTAACAGAGCTGAAAGGTTATATGTGGCAGGGTTAGTCCTTTAGCAGGCTGGCTCTAAATGGATTTGTAACCTAAGCTTGAAAAACTTTCTGATAGGAAACAGGGACTTAGGCTCAGAAGTTTGGCTCTGCAAGGAATTCCCCCCTGCTGCCCACCCCCAAAACAGACATTTCTGCACTTTCAAAGTTTGTTTTCACCAGCTTAATTAAGGTACACTGTGGAGACACAGGAAGCTAAGCTGAGTTAGAAGAGGATTCAAGATGTTCTGAACTGCTAAATGAGGTTACTACTTGACAGTACTATGAATGCCTAAAAAACACACTCCAAGTTCAAACGCATTAGTTGGGAACTGTGTTGAATGTCAACACTGAAAAGTAGCTACCAAATCTAAGTTGGCTTTGGAATCAAGCTTTTGTTTAATATTAAAAAATATACTTTTAAAGTACACTTTAACTTACAATATTTTAGTCTTAATTATTCATATAGCACTCCAAAAGCATTCATAATGCTGATATAGCTCTAATAGTATTTGCAATAATAATACTGGAGTTATTAAAACCCAGACCCTTCAACAAATTTGAGATTCATCAACAGTTTGTTCTCCTACCTCTCCCCCAGCCCCCTCCCTTTTCTTCTTTCCTTTTTTTAATTTTCAGACTTCAGTGGTAAAAGCGTTGTCTGTTTCCAATTCAAAAGCTGCTTAAAAAAATCCTCTGGTGACATTCTTATGTGAAAGAGTAATTTCCATTGAATTTCAGTTTCTCTAGTGCATATATTCACTTTACAGGAGAATAAAATGAATAACTTTTTAAACATGGAACGTGATGGTAAAATCATTTATCTGAAGTGCTTCGCCAATGCCTTAAGCTACAAGCCCGATTCCTCCTTTGAGCACAGTTTCCATGTTCTATAAGTTTCAGTAACATCCATAAAAGTAAAAAGCAAGCCAAACTTCTCTTACGTTCAGAAAAGTCTCGTTGAAGCATCTCGCTTTTGAAAAAAGGAGATATTTTCCTGTTAAACATACCCAATTTTTGCTGGCATGTACAGCATAAGAGGCACAACAGGAGAATCTTCATTTCCATAGATGATAAAGCCCATCTCTTTCAGTCTTCTTCTGAAATACCTTGTGTTCTCTGCCAGCTGCTGCACACGGGCCTTCCCTAGAAAGAACACAACGGTAAAGACAGTGAACACAACAGTTATATATACATCAAGCATAACTGCAGCACAAGACCCCTAGCTAGATTACGGAATGAGCACACCACTTGTGCTCGTGGGAATGTTAACTGTAAAATGAAGTGCGAATGAAATGTGCAGTTTCTTCTCTACTGGTATAATTAAAATGAATTACTCATTTTTTGCATTAGACAGTAACCGAATGGACTAAGACAATAATAATTTTCAAGTGCAATCATTTCCTAGTTTTATCATCAATTTAACTTGTAGCAGGATCTAACCTGGGACGCAATATGGCTATCTGCTTTTTAATAAGATGGTTCTCAATAGCTAAAAACTCACTGGTAACTGCATGCATGTGGAAGAGGAGCTTGCTTATCTTTTGCCTAATCAGTGAAAACCAATGAGTCAGCTGAAGCTGCCCAGGATACATCATCTACCTTGTCTGTACTGACCCAAGTTACTACTTTCCTCCTTCAGTTTGCTTCCTGAACTGACTATGAGGCTGCTCCCTAAGCTTTTTCAGTTAAACTGAGCTGGTTTAAATTGAACATATGATTGTTGACAACCCAGCTTGCTTCACACAAGCAGCAGCAGCCAATTTTCTGTAATGCTCAGCCACTTCTGTATCGAATCTTTTGTATGCACAGCAAAACTAGTACATGCAATATCAGACAGCCAGCATATCTAAATACACCAGAAGTTCAGATACACACAGGAATACCTATCTACAGCTTAGTTTAATTTTACACAGTATACTGTATTTCTGTTCTGTTCAGGAAAAAAATGACCTCATCTTACTTAAGCAGGTAAGAACTATGCATACCTGACAAGTGGATACTTAAATGAGTTTGAGAGAATAAGCACAATGCCACTGATAAAACTAGGACAGCTAATATTTAGTGTTGTGTTATCCTAGATTAGTTTCACATCTCTGGTCTGTAAAGTGTGTTTTTGGTTAACTGATAATCCAAATACTCTCTTCATCAGATAAGGAATTCATATGCCAAAGCATTAAACATAAAGCAGTGTTGCTCGATGTTGCAGACCCCATGATTAACCAAAGCGAACACCAGGTCTCAAAGAAACACCCACATAAGTATGCTCTGGGCCAGAACAAATGCAATTTTTTTTAAAGAATCCATATAGTTCTTCTAGCCAAGAAGATCAGACATTCCACCCACAAGTATGCCATCAAAACATAAGGGGAAAGAAGATGAAACCTGTTAAGCTTGCAAAACTTTGTGTGTCATTAGTGGGAAGGAGTAAGTATTTTAATTGCCCTCACTGCCACTTAAGACTTTTTTTCCTTCCTACATTAATATCATTATTTCTTAATTTCCAACTCCCTTCTAGAGTTACTGCAGAAGTTTAATTTTTCTTCCCCCCAAAACCAGTAAGATTTCAGAGGAGAAAAAAAGGCTCAAGCTTCTCATGCTTACGAAACCTATTTTGTAATTAGCTCGTATTAAATCAGATTCCCCAGCTGAGCCCCAGCTTTCTTCTCTGCTTTCAAAACAACTATTGAGTTTTTTTTTAAATGTACCAGGATGCAAACCAAGCCTAAAGAGAGGGGGGGGGAAAAAAAGAAAAAAAAACTTGGGAAAAAAGTCTACTCCTAGCCTGTAGAAAGTGGGTCAAAGCAATTACTTATAACATTCAGATAGGAAAAAGCCCAAGTGTCCATGGACATCTTGAAAGAGCAAACTACAGGCAGAAAGAATAAAGCTACTACGACAACCTCTGAGAAAGCAGTCCTCACTAATCCCTAGGCATAAATGCATAGCTTTTGACATTGAGTCAGTGATTTACAAACCTCTTAAAATGAGCATGAAGTTTCACTACCATGAAGGCAGTCAGGTAGCATAAGCATTCAGACACAAGTGTGACCATCTCTCTCTCCCATGACTGTGAATGCAGCTCCCCCCACAGAGTTTAACAAGTGCAAAAAGCAGAGGGAACTTCGATACCTGAATCGTGGGGGGGTTTTTTGTCTATATGCTCACACCCTTTCCAAATTGCTGGAAGCTTTTCAGGATAAAATCTAAACAGCAACGTTAACTTGTAGTTGGCAACTTCTTCACAACCTTTCCTAAACTTTTCCGTAAACAGTTTATGATTTGAAATACACCCTTATAGAAGGAAGAGTGCTTTGAAATGTGAACCAATTCCACAGACAAGCCTCTCGGTTCTCTGCAGGGATATAATCACGTACAAGCACAAGCAACAGAGAGATTTGGGAGAGACTTGTATTCTTTAGGTTTGCAGGCTCAGAAACCAGGGTGCTTTAACTCTACTCCAGGGCCATCTATCAATTTAATGGAAATATTGCTTCTCTGAGGATTTGTAGCCATAGCTACAACAGAACTACCACTTGAAAACATATTCCATGATGTCTTCTCACATGCCATTACCACCTTCTGAAAAGAACTGTAGTTGCGGTGAGGCTAAGCATTCAGAAACCAAACCAAAATTAGGCAGGAATTACTTGTTCTCTACTTTCATTTCTGTACAACTGATCTCCTCAGCACTTGAACATACTTAATCTCCTGCTCCGACACAAACTCCTGCACTTGAAGAGTGATGTGACATGCTATTTGAATAGGGCTTACATGATCATGCAAAAAAGCACACACTCAGTTGGGAGAGTTATCAACATTTACTGGTCCAGCTCTGTTGATATGCAGACTATTAACTGCTACTACAATTTTAGCCATCAGTTTTGTGACTAGAAAAATGAAACAAGCAGCACTCTGAGACATCGGTACCTAGATGTCAGTGCATCCCCTGGTACCCAAGAAGTGTTTGAGCGTTCATGCAGCACCCCAAGACCTCTTCTCAGCCCAATCATATTCCTGAACCCAGAGCTCAGTCCAAGCCTGCTCAGCTGCCAGCTCAGACCCAAGACTGAAAGAGCAGCTGGCATTCTTGGCAATATGCAGCTTCATTTTAAGACCACTCAGAGATGGTCTGCTCAGACACCACCCTGCCAATTGCTCTCACAGGAGTTGTGCAACAATTCTGGGAACATCCTTTAATCCATGAAACTGGAATGTGATGACCTTCAGGGAGGGAAGGAAAGAAGAAAGAAAGAGAGGATTACTGGAACTGAATTCTTCAAAAGGCTAGAAAACTAGAAGGGCCTTATCAGAACATCTCATTAGAAGTCCTTATGGGCCCCATAAAGAGCTTAAACTGGCTACTGACAGACCTGCACTGCAATTAGACAACTAACGAAAAACTTCTCCTTTGCTTTTGTGTTCTTTCACAAGTTTTTGCAGTCATAACTTTTGCAGTCATTGTTTTTGCAATATACTAAAACACCCTTTGTTTGCAGCAATCTGGACATCATTTATTCTACAGCCCACACCTATCCCCTAAAGAACATGCTGCCACTGTATCAGAAGGAGATATTATCTGAAAGAAATAAATACAGCTCAGAGAAGTACTTTGTGGATTCAGCATGAATGAAAAAAGAATGGAGGAAAGACAGAATACACGTCTCTGCTTGGAAGGCTAAGATGGCCTGGAAGTTCATAGCTAATGGGCAAGGAATGTGCTTTTGCTCAACATAAGCATACATTAGTCCTATAAGAGAAGGCAGTGTCTTTAAACTGACATTGCCCTTCTCTGTACCAATGAATGTTGCACTATATACCTTAATGTAGAATATTTGGGTGTAAAGTAGCAGTCCTTCCACCCTAAATACTATTAAAAATTTAAATTAGATTATAAAGACACATGGGAATTACATTCACCCTAACCTTGGTGGAAAATAAAATAGTATCTCAGCCAGGGCAGATTTCTATGCTAAAAGAACGACACTTCATCAGCTGCGACAGTCACTATTTTAGAAGCCATATTGCTAAAACTGGCCAAAGTTGCATGAAAAACATCTACAAGATGTTTAAGTGTCCAAATAGAAATTAACTTGCTACTTATCTTAGTTACCCTGAAGGATAAAAAGAGGCCTCACATTCCATCACATCAAATCTAAGCTCATACTTCAATGGATGGTTTGCTTAGTGAGGCACAAAAAGAAAAACCCACATTTATTTAGCCAGACATTACTCTTTACAGTAAAGAGTACATAGTCCAAATGCTACCAGGACTCTTAGAGAGTCCTTGGCAAAAAGAAACTTATTAAAAATTGCATAGGAATTAATAAGATTTGTATGTCCAGAATAAATAACAGAAAGTAAAACAAAAACAAACAAACAATTTAGATACTTCTTAGAGCTCTGATCTGAGTAACTTCCCTATTCCACACAAACACACACATTTCCGTAAATAAGACAAAGCAGTCCTAGAATCTGCAGAAAAGACTGCCACAAAAGATGTAATATTTGGAATGTTTCCACACTCTGTCAAGATTAATAAGCAGTCATAGATAGCACTGAGTTCAAATGAAAATTTAGTCCAACTAGGGCACGTTTGTTTTTCTGCCTCTTGTGATCTCAGTGCAGTAACTGGAGAGCCATCTGTCAATCTGTACTTCTAAACAACACAACAGTTCATTAGCAAGGCTTGAGGAGAAATAAAAGGCATGTTGCACCCTATGCAAACAGGCTTTTGACTGACAGTGAACTCCAGAGGGACAAACCAACTTCAGCGAGGCCAGGCAGCACAAGCTGAATATTCTCTACGTCACACCAGGAATCACTGTCACCTAAACCTAAAACACTGATGCAAAGATGACTACATGTTTAAAACTTGGATCAATTCAGCCAAAGATTTCAAAGGAATATTGTAGAATACATCTTTAAAAATGGCCCCCGAGCAGGGAAATCAGAACTATAGGCTCAAGCTGCAATACAACATTTGTTGGCAAGCAGACACCAGTTCAATGGAAAATATTTCTCACTACGTATCTATCATGAAGTTGGTATACACTGTTCTATTAATTAATGTCACAGCTGTTCTATACTTTAGAACTTTTAATCTTGAGGTCTTAATTTAAAAGGTTTTTTTTCCCTATGTGATCAATAAGGTTAAACTGAGCAATTTTATGCCTCTATTTTACACAGCAATTGAATGTTCCTATCCTTATTTTTCATGATTAACCTGAAGATTTAGAATCAAAAGGGAACTCCTGACATGAACAGGGTTCCACTTGGCACATGTAAAATTATTCCACTCATGTGACATGTATACTGACCTAAGAACACATTCTCTCAATAACAGCGCAAGTTCTAAGACAGTGGAATTAGGTCATCAGTTCCAGTTGTTATGTGATTAATAAAATAATTTAAACACGTACTAGCAGGGATTTACAAGAAATCTGTAAGAATCTGTGAAGATGTGTTCTGATAAGAGCACATGAGACTATAGTCAACTAACAAGGAGCTGGTTTAGTTAAAAAGATTGGTTGCCAAAGAGCAAAGGAATTTTCTAAATATTTTTTTCCATATTTCTTTTTTCAAGCTAGTTCCACCTTACAAACGGCTGGAGTGCAGAGGTGTTGGAGATGAGAAGCATTATACTACCTGCTGACAGATGGGCCACCCACAATATGTGACAGATGTGTCCCTTGGTATACGTTATTTCAGTCAAGGAAGAGGGTTTACACTACAAAGTTTTTACTGTCATGAATATAAGTGTTTTTCATACAGGACACAGAAAATTCCCTCTTTCACGCTTCCCCTTAAAAACTCAAGTTGAGCACAACTTTTTCAACAGTAATTTGAAACAAAGTAGCTTCTATTTGATGACCACGGAGAGTAGATTTTGAACTACGCAAAAAATTCTGGAACACCGAGCAAAATTCCATTTCAATAATAAGTGCCAAGACTTTTACAGCTTAAGGAAAAGTCTCATAAAAGAAGAGGAAGTGATACTACTAAAACCTTGTAACAAATGTTTAAGGGCCGAGGATGGTAATAGCTGACAGTTGATTTTAAGATGCCAGTGACATTACCTACCAGAAGACTCAGATCTTGAGGTCAAACGTCAAGACAGAAAGAGGGCTCGAGTCTGATTCACGTAGACAGTCTTGCTGAAGAAGGCCCTCACTCACACACTAATGCAAAGGTCACTTCCTACAGCAGTCCACTCTCAGTTTTCTTCAGATTCAAAAAATGTGATTTACAAAAGCTCAGAAACAAGACAGTAGTTTTAACTACTTGTTCCAGTGGCTTACACCGAGGGAGTATAACATAAAAGATAATAGAAGATAATAAAAATTCCACCTTCACTGGAAGGTGAAAATCTTATGTTATGGACAGATTTCACATCATTTAGAATACTTCTCATATTTTATTAAGTTCTTAGGACAAAAGGGTTTCACATGTACTCCATTTGCTTCCTTTAAAATTTGCTTTCATGAGTATTGTGCTGCCACTAATATTTGCAACAAGAATTTTACACCCTTTACTTCAGATACCATCTCTAGATTTTCATTACAGATCTTGAAAAAAAAGTATTTCTATGCCATTATATGTCACCTAATATTACAGAAGCATATAAAGATGCAAGGGTCAACAAACTATATTCGCAGCACTTCACTCTCTAAAGGATGAGTTCACATGGGTAAATGCCAAAAGAATCTGTCAAAACAATGAGTTTTTTTTTTCCTAAAGAAAAAAGTCATTAAGAGTCAGCTCTTAATTCACTGCTACAAATGCATATTACTATTGAATTAGTTAAAACTCTAGGGTTTCAGGCAAACTGCTCAAAAAAGTGAAGCAGCTCATTGGATTTTTATATCAGCTCTCCTGGTTGCCTCAGGTTTGGAACAAACATGAAAGTGTGAACTACACTTTAGAGCAACAGCCCTTGATCACTCTAAGGACAGAGCTGCTTCCACTAGAGGCCACTGCTCCCCAAAGGGAGCTCGGAGCTGTGCTCGGGTTCTGCAGCTCGTGCCTGAACTGCCTGCCAGGAGCACCCGCAGAAGGGTCTGCACCACCACACCGCGACAGACGCCTGCTTAACCGGGGCACAACTCGGGCACTGAGCATCTCCCAGCTGTGGAGACAGCTCAGGCAAGTGACTTACTCTTCTAACACAATTCCACACTCCTCGAGTTCACCAGGTGGAAGATAAATCATAGAATCGTCACGGTTGGAAAGACCTTCAAGGTCATCAAGTCCAACTGTAAACCCACTAGCAGTAGTCTCCTGAACTATGTCCCTAAGTGCCTCATCTACATGTTTGTGGAAAGCACTACAAGACCTATCTGTGGTCTTATTTTAAAAGCCAGTACACTGGGAAGCACAAACTAGCAAGTCAAAAATCTGTGTTTCTTGGCTATACAGCAGCAGTATTAGCAAGAAATTGTTCTAGGAGATGGGACGAATGGCTTGCTACTCAACCAGTCCAACCCCACTAATGTTGGCCTGCGCCCATGGCTTTTCAACAAGATTGTGTGCAGAGGACTTGCCTGGGTTTCATGAAAGAACCAAGTATTGAGCCAGTATGAACAAGAGGGTTAAAAAAAGAAAAACCTTGGAGTTTTAAAATAGAGAACAAAACACTTAAACCTAACTTTAAAATTCAGCAATGGTGAAGCCAAGAAATTCCTCAATTGGAGAGGGAGAAATAAAAAGTTATGACTGATACTGTTGGCATAGAAATGTCTCTAAGAAACAAAATTTATTCTAGTGCTAAGTGTCTGTCATTGCATTCACTATCAAGCTAAACAACTCCAGGGGAGTCTAAAGGCATGCCAAAAGACAGCTGGGTGCATGTATTGTATACACACCAAGTTTATATGTACTGGTGAGACTGAAGTCTTTGGCTTATTCCAAAGCCTGGAAAAATATTCTATTTGCACTTTCTGATTTTCTTTGCAACTACCAGCTGCACACAGAGAACTCCAAGCCAGCCCATCCCCACTACAAGCCACAGTATTAACAGATGAAACTCACAACACTAAGAGATCAAGTCTCTTTCTTGATGTGACTGGAAAGACACGATATGTCAAATAACAACAATTTAAAATATACAGCTTTAAAAATGATTTAAAAGAACTTCAGTTGAGTGTGTAATGGAAGCACTCTGCTGAAAAAAATCCTACTGGTTGTTCAAAACAGCACACACGGCACAGCTCATTCTTCTATTAAAGGCTTGATGTTGACCGATCACACTGTACATACTCTCAAAATATCACAATGGTAGGTTTTTTTGTTTAATTTCTTTGTAAGCATCAAGAGAGTATTTTTATTAAATAGGGTAATCTCCTTGCTTTGTGTTCCCTTGATCTGTGTTCCATTTAAACTGCCATATTCTTTACAGCAGATGTTATCTCCATAGAGCAGTGAGCACAACAGGGTCCTAGCTCTTGTCTAAAGTTTGCAGTGGTGTAATGACACACAGGTGTTACCAAACAGAATGGTAATAAAATCAGCCCCGAATGGCTGCTCACTCATGTAGAGCCACGACAGTGTTACAATTATTTGGACACCTGCGCTTGCCTCTGACAGAGTCTGTTCATGATGTAAGCTGAGACACTTGCAAGTAAGATTCAGGTGCAACTGAGACCCATATGAACCAACATTTTAATCAGTTAAGCAGTATTAGAAACAACTGATCTAAACGGAGCTAATGTTCACCAGACTACAGAAGAGAGGCTTCCTACAGACAAATCCCTCTTAGAGAACTTTGAAAATCCTGGCTTCACAGAGATAGAGGCTAGATCAATGCAGTACTATTAGTGTCAGTGCCACAAAAAAAAACCAAAAAAACATAGTAGGAGATCATCCTGCCTCAAACTCTGCCAGGGTTGGCTCCTAAAATCTACCAGTTTACAACTTTTAGTAATAGTCACAAATACATAAAAGGAGTAACTTTTATTAATCAGAGATTTCTGCAAACGGTGAAAATTAGCATTTATTAAGCATTAAAATGATCTTTTGGCCTAGGCTCTGTGCCACTTTTATTCAAATCAACAGCTAACAAAAAGCAGCCATGTCTGACAGCAGAGCTCTAGGGTTAGGAAGGTAACACAAGGGTGCAAGTCCAGCTGTAACACATTTTACTGATCAGGATTCACATACTCATCAGCTGGGCAATTCAGAATTTAAGGCCTGTCTTCCACTGTCATGAACATTTATTCATTTCTCCATATACTTAACTAGACATCAAAGTGGTTAAAGTCAAATGCAAGCAAGAGTCCCCACCCAAGGACGGAGCAGTGGGAAATGCATATTATGCTCAGTTTCATCCAAAATCAAGAAGGGCCAAGAAGACTTTGCATACTGAAACGTGTCAAGGTTACAGGAAGGAAGATAACTTGCTAACAGGAAACTTCTTTAAATATTTTGTCCATATGTATATTTCATTCTCTCAGTGCACATACACCACCAGCAAGCAGCCAGCAACCTGGTTTTCTAATCTCTATCTTTCTCAAGGTGACTGAAGCAAGGTTAGGGAGTTCTGTTCTCCTGCAAGTCTCCACAGCCTGATGATACCCAATTACAGTGTGTTCAATATGTTCAGGTATAACATGACGCTCATTTACAATAACATAGCAACACTTGCATGCAAAACATCTTGAATATTTTGTTCATTCTGAAAATCACAAACTGAATAACTTTCACAAATTAATCTTCAAATGGCTTTGAGTATTTTGATTACACAACTTAATTGGTGTACGGAGTATTGCAGGTTTCCTTACCCACAGAAGCATCAAAACTTAGGTGTAATTGAGGGGAACAAGACAATTACGAAATTAAGTTTAGCTGATCACACACATGTCCTATACATACTAATGTGTGTTTGCTATAATTACCATAAAGCGAGTTTTAAGTTGCACAGTAAATCCAACCTCATTATGAGACGACTAGTAAGGCAATGAACACCACAGTATGCAAATAAGATCAGTATTTACTCCAGGTGAAGTTTCAGTGGTTCCTCGATGCTGGTGGCTTTATCCTAAAACCCTTTGAAGATGTATCTGTACCCCTGAAGATGAAGTGTACTAATTTCCCTTTGTCAGCATCTATAGCCTTCTACAGTATACATTGGCTGATGAAGTTACACAAGGTAGGTAACCAGTCTTGACGATTCCCCTCTGCAGAGGGATTCATCTTGTCCACTTCCACCTCCTTTTCCTCTATACTATATTGCACAGCACTTACGGTCGTCAGAGATGTTCTGCTTAGCTGGTGTTGAGTTGGGTGGCATTCAGGTTAAGTTCCTATTCAAGTAATCTAAGGGTTACCTAGATTCCTTACTTCAGTTTCATTGTGCATTACAAGCAAATCACCTGAATGCCATGCAGTTGAGCTAGAAAGATATCTGTAGACTGCTAGAGAAGCTCTACAGGTTTATTAAAATTTGTGTCAAAATTTAAAATGCCAACAAGAACTTTCTTGCTGTACGAGGTATCACACTAGCTTTTACTTTTCAGAAACTCCTATACCCCACTCCCTTTTAAATAACTGATAACCATTCAAGTTAACTAAACTCATCATTTATTAAATACAGAAAGTAGCCAAAATGACCTACGCAAATTCAGCTCCATCTTGTATTTGCTGCAATCACCCAAAACAGAATAAAATTTCAAGTCTACCATTTTGACAAACCAGTAAAGGAGCACTTTGCAACTGCTGCATATTAACATGCTGCACATAAGAAATGAGGCATCTGGCCTAAATGGCTTGAGGCTGCCGAGATATTTTGCCCACAAAATGTGTAGGGCCAAGCTGCCAAACCCCCACATAACACCACATCCGCTTCCTATATACCCTGGCAGCCAAAGAGCAAGTCAAACTTGCCAGAGTACTTTTCTCATTATACATAAAGTGTTCTGCTGAATTTTAGTAACAACTCAATATAGCTTCAGAGTTATTTTAACCTGTGGGCAGTCCCCACATGAATGTCCAAATTGCCTAGCCACAAAAATAACAAGCATAGCTAAGCAAGGTTCAAAGTGTTTTTTTCTTAACATTGAAGCTAAGCTAAATGTTATTCATGCCCTGCTACAAATATAACAGCAAGGACTCCAGCTCTAAAAATAGAAATAGTAGCAAAGTAGGAACTAGCAATGAGTGATATTTTACTACCTTTGCCCAAATGGGAAACTTTAAAATGCTTTGAACAGTTAACTGATGATACTTCAGAGCACCTTGTTTCATGAAGTGGAGCCACAGACCTTTTTCACCAAGGAAAAGCAAAAAGTGTGCAATTGTACTTAAAGAAAAAGTAAATACAAACAGCACACGGATAAAGTTTCTAAAGCAAAAGCAGTTATGCATGGCAAGGGAATGCAGAACCACATTCTGGGATAAAAGAAAATCTGATGGAGAATTCAAAGAACATTCTCAGCAAACCAGCCAGTACAGTCCAAGTCTCACATTCAATATTTCCCACTTGTAAGCATTTAACCCTATTTTAAAGTGGTGCTTTAACTTAGACATTATGAGAACAAAAAATGCCTCTCCACTCCAAAACCCTTGCAGTCATTTCTATTTAACAAACACCACTCGCTTAGACAATTTGTTTTGGCAGAGTATAAACCAAAGCCTGAAAGGCAGATTAGAAGTAGTAGTAATACTTGGGCTGGGACAGCAAGAGAAAGAATTAGCTGCTAGGAGGACCGATTAGTTAGCTAACTACTTTGTACACTCTGGATGTTTTATTATGGATGTAAATTGACTCCTGGGCAAGTGTTCAGAACAAGAACCGACCTCCTTGCTACAGCAATCAACAGTTTTAAGTACTACCATCCCAGGAGAAGAAAGAAAGAAAAACCCGCAAAAAATCCCTACATATCTTAAAAGCATGCACTTTAATAGCCTTTGGGTGGTAAAGTATCACAAATGCTGCCGGTTACACCTGAAATACACACACTAGAGTGGCCCTTAATTAAGCTCTCTCTCAGCAAGTTAGAGGAGTTAATCTGCAGCCAAACTTACCTGCTGAAAAATGCCACACATTATCTCAAAGTTTCCTCTAGAAGTGTATCTAACAGATGTAAAAAGAGGAGGCGAAGATCTAGTACTTTGTGACCAAGGACAAAGAAGGACATTAGTGCCCTGAGACATTTCTTACTTTCTACCTATCTGGATATGAAGCTCTGTCACCTGCAGCTACTAAAAAGCTGCCAAAAAGCCTTGCCAGGGCTGTATAACTTATTGCAACCAGATGGCCTGCTGTCAGCAAAGGAGGGGCTGCTATCACTCCGGGACAGAACAATTACCTCCCCTTTGAACTGAGGACAATGTTTTCAATAAAAACCTAAAGCTGTTTAATGCAACTTACAGTCTGTCAGACTCCTACTGTGCAACTCCAGGATTCACTAGACTCACAGAAGTAAGACCATTTGTTAAAAATATAGCATCAATCTCTCAAAAGGTCATTGATGATAGGCAATGTAAACTAAAGCAGCATTCTAGCTCTTCTTTAAAAGCTGTTTACATAGCCCTTTTCCATCACAGTATTTACAATGAAGGTATACTGTATTTAGCCTCAGGATGGAGATGACACTGAACAAATCAGATCACTGTTGTATCTTCCTTGCTTTGGCATGTACCTCTTCTGGGTCTGCATTACTGCATCTTAAAAGGAGTAGCATTAGATCTTGGAAAAGGAAAAATAAGTATGGATTGTAAAGCACAGAGAATTCAAGGTGAGCTACTAACAAAAGCAAGAAGAGAAATGAAAATTTCCCCTTCTCTTTTAGACCAAAGCACTGTGAGACTGACATACTCATCATCTGGAAACATGTAGCCACAACATTGCAGTAACTCAGAAAACTGGATCTTGCTGTGTAGTTAAACAAGTTAGTCACACACAGCACAAGCAAACGGTACCTTTACTTTGATCAATGCAAAAAAGCTGGATGAATTTCATAAAATATTAAATAGCCTCCAGAGCTTCAAACTGCCAAATTAAATGCTACAATTACTTGAACACTCCAAGCATTTTTTTCTGACTCTGCTTCCAAACCAAATTTTGCCTTTCAGCTTCCCTCTCTTTCAACAGCACATATTTAATGAAGTGGTTTCCTCTTCTCACAATAGCAGAACATTTTGTTCATCTTCGAAAGCCAGAATAACTATCAAGCCTGGGAAATTAAAGGTGAGCTGCAAGCCTAAGCATGACCATTTCTAGGAGCCGCATGTAATATCAAAATAGAGTAAAAGCATTCGTGTAGTTTAACATCTATGATGGTAACACACAAAATCTGTTGAAAGGGAATTAAAAGATGGATTAGCCCAGCTTACCACCAGTGTTCAACTAAATGGAGTTCAGTACAATAACAAGGGGTCCACATTTGTTGCTTCATTTAGTATGCATTATCATGGATTCACAAACTAGCAAATCATCCAGGTATTTTCAGCAGCATGATACCTTAATCAATAATTCATCCCTGAAATTAGTCTATGCATCATTTCAAATCTCTCTCATTAAACAAGTCCTTTTCATAAGGACATGTGACTCTTCAGTACAGCTGAAAGACAGCAATTTATTATAGAAATGTTTCAGCTGTCATAATACCAGGATGATTCCTATGCCAGTCTGGCATTTGAGACATGCAATGCATTTACCATGCAAGTGCATACACTGTTCTGCCCTCACACAGAGGTCCACCAGATCGCCTGTAATGCAGCCTTATGCGTTGCCCATAATACCCTCTCCCTCACGTTTGCTCTTAGGCTTCTAGAGAGATTACTGGCCCTCTGAATGCAGAGAATTTTATTCAGATCGTTTTTCTTCTACAAGAGACCATAGGGTCCTCCAGAGTTTGCTGCGGAAGTCTGTTCTGGGTGCGAGTAATTCAGTAAAATGTCCATGTTTACATAGGGGAGCCTTTCCACAAAAATATTAAGAACTATTGAGTAGGGAGCACAGTAACCATCACAAGGTTTAAAATTCAAAATTAAAACTCAGCAGCTTAAGTTTAAAAGTTGCCCTTTACCTCTGTATAAATAAGACAACGACACACAGCAGAGATACTGAGCCATGATAAACCCAAACAGGAAGCAATCGGCTAACCTCAGGTAGTCTTTGCAGTCTGCACAGGGGGTACCTGCTAAGGAGAGAGAGATTGTTCAGCAGAACATGCCTCCTCTTAGGCATGCCTCCAAGTTCTACTGAATTGATTCTGCTGTCAAAGTGTGGAAGTGCCTGAACAGCCAAAACCCTTA
This sequence comes from Eudromia elegans, assembly GCA_003342815.1. Lineage (NCBI taxonomy): Eukaryota > Metazoa > Chordata > Aves > Tinamiformes > Tinamidae > Eudromia > Eudromia elegans. The sequence goes on along the minus strand of PTEX01000004.1, from coordinate 1,655,271 downwards.
GAGTTTAGAGACAATATTCAAAAACTGCAGTGAAACAGACTTTGCACATCGGAATTTTATCTATGTCTAACACATAAGAATTGTCAGAAGGCAAAAAGCATTACTTTGCGGAAGGTTGAGTAACAAATCAGCTAGAATTGTATATATAAAAAATAAATCCTCCAAACTAAATAAGCTGTGCTATTTAAAAAGCAAATCACAATTCTTATTTACATTCACACAAGCTTTTACCTTAGGTAAGAGAGCATGCAAGCTGAAACACTCCCACTGTGTACTGTGAGAAACCCAACACTTTTAAGGTTATAAAAGCTATCAAATAGTAGATCCATGTTGCATAAGTGATCTATACGAGTTAACCACGTAAAAAAGAAAACTTCATTCCGATTTAAGTTCAGCTGTTGAAGAGCTTTTTTATTTATTTTTCAGTCTACCAGGTCAAAGTCAAGCACTGCAAAAACAGTGACTATCTCTACTTTAAAGCTTTCACAACAACAAAAATAATCCTATGCTGTTCATATCTTCAGTGCTACTATTTATAGGAAATCCACCTAGGCCCAAGTAGGAGAATTTGACACCTTTGATCAAAGAGGTCCTTGTCCTCAGCCAAAGAAAATCAATGCCTGCTGTGAAAGGCTGTCAGAGACACAAATGTCTCTTTCTACTTAAAAAGGTGTTCAAGATATTGCTTGGTTTGATTGAACTGATCCAAAGTTATCCACCAACACTATTCTGCCACAAAAGAGTGTGTGTGCAAGTGAGCACACAAACACACTTGTGTGTTCATATCCAAGACAAGATAGAACATTAAATTATTTCAGATTTAAAGGATGACACCGCTCCTCACGGGACCAACTCATAGTCTTCTATCTGATTAGCCTCATCTCCTCTGATATGCTCGAAGTGGGAGACTAGTTTGATGAAGGGATCCAGCAGAGAGGATCAAGTATCCCCCCCTAGATTCCCCCCCTACAAGATACCATATCATTTCTGCTGAAAGAAATTGAAGTTCTCTCTAGAATATTACAGCAAAATAGCTATATAGATAGGAACAAATAACAGTCCCTGTAAGAGAAAGCAAGAGTAACACCACACTAATAGTTTTTTGCACAAGGGAAAATTAGAAAAGCATTTTGGGAAGTATAACAAATAGGGGTAATAATTTTTCATGATTGTTTAGTTTTATGTTTAATTATATCTTGTTCACTGGATCTGCACTATTATCACATAGGTGAAATCCACTGCATTCTGGTAAGTACAAATTAGAGTCATCTTTACTTTGAAGTTGAATTTCAAAGATAAAAGTTGTTCAACTGAAACAAAAAAAATTGGAACTATCGCTCCAGAAAAGAAAGAGTTTATGTTGCCTGCGTACATGTATTACACAAGTCTTTATATTAATGGTTGAAAGGATTTTTAGGATTGGTGTTAATACTCCTTAAAAATTAGCACACGCACTTGCATTATTATCCCAAAGGTATAATCATGAAAACATATTGAGAGTCAATGCACAGAGAGCTATAAATAGCATGCTTGGCATTAATTCCTATGACTTGTTAAGGAGGGAGAAGGAAAGTGCAACAGAACTTAATTTGCCAAGTTAATGGCATTCTACAGAAAAAAAACATTTTAAAGTTTCATTATTATTAATTCCTCGGGCATCGGAACTTGAAAAGCATATCTTTGCTCTTAAAATCTCAAAAAAAAAAAGACAGACTGCCAATGCAGACAAGAGAAGGAAACGTTTGTAACTTGGTACAATGCAAACAGGCTGGCAGGCCTTCATGACAGTGAAAAGTCACAGAGCAGGAACATCAGGAACACACAGAACACCGCATTTCTTTACCAGCTAGAGAATGTGCACGCTTCAGCAAAGCATGTTATAATAGGGATGTTTATAAACTACTTCCATGGAGACAGCTTTACCACACAGAAACAACAAGTGTGAACTATATTTACCATCTGTTTTAAGCCAAATGTTTTTCTACAATGGAAGTCAGTATCCAAGCTAACTGTTCTTTTGGATTTTCAATCACAACTGAAGGAAGAAAAAAAAATGCTGTTTGCTTGTGTATTACAGGAGAAGGTCATGAAGGACTTAGGCTCATCACGCTTTTTGGTCAGGATATGTTATAAATATGTAAAAACAATGGAAATATAACTCAGTGATCACCTAGCTTCAGCTAACATTATTAACTGCCTCTGCTAATCGTAAGATACCACAAAAACATAAAGATACCTAAGAGAACCAGAGAGACTGTCATCCCCAAACACCCGTCAAAAGAACAGCAGGCCCACTTCCAAGCTTTGGGAATATTAGAGTAAATAAGCAAGCACAGCAAAAAGTAAACATTCAATATAGTCTGATATTGAATAGGTCTCAAGTATGAGAAGAAAAACTGACAGCTTTATAAGAAAAAAACATCCATCTCTAAGGCATGCTTACAGTGGTAGCATAAACTCTCCTCTCAGAGCACCCTGAGGAATACAGCAGTACAGAAATTATTTTTAGTAAGAACAGAGGCATTAAACCTGTTGCTTCCAGCTCTTGGTATAAGCAGTTGTTAAGACATCTTACAAGCTGGCAGCCAACACGTGTGTGAGAAGTATGCATCTACTGTAATCTTTCCCTCATGTGGACAGCCAGGTACCAACATGTTTTTAATTTCATTCACATTTTCTCAGTTCTCTCCACTGGTTACATGCTTTCAAAACATACATTAACTAGCACACATATTTCTCAGACAGCTGCTCCCTTCAGGGATAAACTCAGTACTAAGAAAATTGTTAATTCTGAGACATCTACACATGGGTAAAAGTTAAAATATGCATGTTTTATTGTGTTGGATTAACTGCATTCATACGAAATGGACAGCACAGATTGATCTGGTGCCATCAGATTTTATATCAGAACCCACTAAAACAGGCAAAGACATTGGTCTGAGACCCTTGCAGGCCCATATACATGCTTGCAGCCCACCAAGAGGTGTTCAGTTAAAAACTGCTGCTTGTTTCCACAGAAACTAGAAACAATTATAAGTATCCCATAGATTGAAATTCTGCCATGTCTTTAAATTACAGACACTATTGTCATGCTAGTGTCAGTGTCAATGTAGAAAATGGCTTCAATTGCACAGGCTGGTGACAGGAAGCGGTGCTACGATTAGCCAGTCTATCTGTTTGCAAAATTCCTGCTCTAGCACATCACAAATTATGTTGGGAATCATGAACTCACTTTCATGCAGACCAAAAGACAGAACACACATCACCTTAGCTGCTGCTACTTCTGTTCAAATGCTTTACTTGAACATGGACTTCTGAACATCTTAGACAAAACGCTGTTAACAACCTATGCTAGTTAGTTGCTACTCGGTGTCTTTTCCTTTCTGTCTATGAGCAGTCCATTAGAACGATGCTGTAGAAATGTGGCACCTCAAGTGTTATTGAAAGTAGAAAGTAATCCACACATCTAAATGAAATGTAAAATAAGCAGTGAAGAAAAATGAAAACTTCAGTGAAGTCACATTCTTAAACTGTATTTCTACTTCAACAGACCAGTGACCAGTGTTTAGGTTATGTAGATCTGGGATGACAGCTCTCACCTGAATATCCAGGGCTAGAATGTTACAAGAGCAAAGCAGGCATACAGTTATAAAGCTTCATGAGCACTTGCATAAACACCACAGTGCTGATTAAAGTGCAGAAGAAGTGGAACCGAAGAATTCTGGCATTCCAGTCCAAAACAAAGGGTACAGCTTTGTCAACATCTGTAAACAGTCTTCAAAGCACCAATGACTGAAAGAGCTCTCTTGCCCAGACCGGGTTAAAGCAATTTTTCTGGAGGTTTGTCATGCTCTGTAGGAAGGAGGTAGGGGTGCCCCAACAAGCTGGATTTAAAAGATCCCCAGCTGGAAGCACAAATACAGAGAGTGATGTTTAAAACTGTCAGTCCCCTGGGGAGAAGCAGGAAATTCTCTTTATGACCCCCAGAGTATTTGTTTTTCCAACAGTTCCCCAGCTCAGCTTGAGATTCTCAGGGGCAGCAACAAAAACAAAAAAAGTTTTCACTTTGCTCAAATTAGTTTTGACTGGTCCCTGGGTTCCCAAGGTGATAATTTAACACCTCATTAACAAGTGCATTATTGGAGGAAATTCAGATGAACCAATTTTAATGCTAAGTGAATGTTTTCAACTCAACCTGCACATGGAGTTTTTATTTCCCTTTCAAGTACAATGGCAGCCACTGCTATCATTTGTGGGTCTGCTACATGTAATGACAAGGTACAAACTGCATTTATACTATCCGTTACTTAAAATTTAATGTGATATTATGTGGCTTACTCCTTCATTACGACTGACATTTCATACCCGCACATACTTCTGACTTGTCTTTAGAAGGAAAGTAGGAGTTTTATTAAACGTGCAACTTAAAGAAACCTGCTAAAGTTGAGGCAGATGATTTAACTTTTGAGGTCATATTTTCATGAGTCTTAACCACTTTGAGGTCACACTAACTGTAGTCTCTTCTTCACTAGAATTGAAGCAAGCCAGGGTTGATATTCCTTCCTACACGCTTCTCTCCATGCGTATCAACAGTATGGCCACGATACTGTCTAAACAGTTGAATTAGTCTCAGTTCTCTGTCAACACAGCTGTACCTTCTTATTCCCTGTTGTCTGTAATTAGTTCCAACTATTTTTTCTGACTCAATTCAGAAGTTGGTTACACACAGCAATATCAAGACTAGAAACCTAGTTCTGGTGTGTTTGGTGTTTGTACTGATGTAACCAACTAATTGTAATCAGCTGCTAACTCTTCACAACTGAGCTCTTCAAGGGAGACTATCAAACTATGTGCAGCTCACTAGCCTTCAAAGATTAGTTATGCACTTCTGATAGTTCAACAGCTGGGCTGGCCTATGCCACTGCCACCTCCACGAGACCTCCACGAGACCTCCACGAGACCTCCACAAGAAATTTCGCTTTGTGTGCAGCGCTCAAATCAACAATCACATTGAAATATAAGTGTTATCTTGTGCCATGTCTATCTGTAACTTCTTCAAAAAAAATACATGCCATTTTAGGACAGCACTGTGAGGCTGGATGTACGACAGTTGTCTCCTGAAAGCAAGACGTAAAACAATGAACCTGTTACAAATATCAACGTATGCAATGACTCTAATCAAGTTAATGCCCATGGACCTGGAAGGAAGTAGTTCACTTCTTTTAAAAGAAGTCATTAACACATTGTCAGTTTAAGTTCAAAGTCAGAACACTCCTAGATTTAAGGCTCAACTTAAACATTTAATACACAGGACAGCCAAGTATCATATGTGAAGAAGCTTAGTCTTTTCAGGTGCAATCACTCCATGAAATAATTGTAGGAACAGATCAACCGCCCTAGACCATTTTATCTTGCATGTTTTGATCTGCAAGTAAAACCTAGTACCAAACAAATGCTCTTGGGGAAAGCAGCCTTCTTCGCTCTACTCTCCTAGAGTAAACCCAAAATGTAATATGGGAGATATCTTTGCGTATCACACATTAGTTCAAACAGAAATCAAGATACAAAAGAAACCACTGTCTCAATTTATTCAGCATGTTGTGTGTTCTATCCTTGCTACACTACATTCTCTGCAATCAGCCATTCAACTTTACACAGCATTTGTATTTTGTCTGTGCCACCTCTTACTAATATCCTATTTAATCACTGGCAGTTTTCTAGCAAGATCTGAAAGGAGATATTTAAGTTACGTAAAGTTTTAGTAACTACAATGTCTCATATTGCAAGTTCAGAGACTCCAGATGTTTCTTGAATTGAGAAATCCACGGAATTAATGTATCCTTGCAAAATACAAAAGAACTCCCCAGCTTTGTTCCTCAAAATCTAATTACTACTACTTACTCCCTAACTACAGGGCATCTCAATCTGACTTCATTATTTCCACAAAGTTTTGATGTCATGGAAAACGACAACTCTTACAAGTAGTAGCGGGGAACAGAAGCAAGCAGACAAAAGAGCAAGCGGTCTTTGAAGCCATTAAAAGCTTTAGTTGTGGCTCAAAACACAGTTGGAAACTATCAGTCTACTGTTCTGATTCCAGTTCCATCAACTCTTGTGCCCTTGCAAAAATCATTATCCTACCTCAGATTTCCTTCATCCATTAATTAGGCTTGACTGTTACCCTAAGAGCAGTTGGATGTTTATAATACATAGTCACTTTGAAGGTGTTTGCCAGTGACCCAATCTGACACTATTTCTGTACTTGTTTGCTTTCCACAGCTATCACCTCTCACCAGCATCATTCTGTTTCAGACTTGCTTGTAATCAAAGTAGCTACAGACAGTGGCCCTTTAGAGCCCCACCCACAATCCCACAAAATCCAAACACAACTTTTTCTGCCAAAGCTGTTAAACAAGGAAAAAACCTTGTCATATTATCACTAAGCAGCTGCTTAATTGACACAACTGAACCTTCGCCAGCTTCATGAAAAGAACAAGTCTACAAAGTAATACTACCTTTAAAAATTAAGGAAAAAGGAAGAAAAAAATATGCATAACAGGGAATAAGCATTGTGTAAAAAATGCGCACTTTCTGGCAGGGATCACTCTATCAGGTATTTATCCTAGTGAGGGTTGACTTAGATGCTTAGACAGGAACACTTTCAAGAGAGCTGCAGAAATTGTTTCCAAGTATGGCTGGACAGGACTTTGGTGATCCAGCTGCATCCAGTACTTCTGAAGAGTACCAAAGGTCACAGAGAAACCTCAAGTACAAAGGCTTCCCTGAAATAAACCATATTTGGCATTTGAAAGTTGTGTTATTTTGCAATACAAAGAGTGGCCAGAAATTCTGGCACTCCTTAGCACCAACTTAGGATATAGTTTGACATGTGTTTAAGTAACACTACATCAAGAAAAGACTTCTTTAGTTAAAGCTTATTTTTTTCAGGTAAGTTCCCAATCTGCTTCAACTTTCAACTCAAATGCTTATGCTGGCGTAATGGCAGGAGAACAGTCTGGCATGGAGGCTGCTTCCATTCTCATGGCTTAAAGAAGTATCAAGCTATAGTCACAGAAAGGAGCAAAGCTGCCTTAGTTTGAATGTTCCAAATAGAAATCAGTTACAGATTTCTTACTTGCCACTTCATTAAGCAAATCAGACACTGGAGGAAACCCAACACAAGCAATGCCTGAGTAAACCATAAACGGTGGGCAAATAATTAGCTAAAGCAAGCTCTAATATTTTTAAGGCAGGAAGACCCAAACCACTGACACAACTTTTTATGTAGCTTGAAGCTGGGTAGTCACTTCGTCTGAGAGAGCTAGTGGGGATGACTCTCAGCTGGTAGAGGTAACTCATACAGACCACTCCAGAGCACTTGAGCACATATATAGGCACGACGGCCCAGGGGCCGTTATGAAGAACTCCATGAAAACAGTCACTACCAAGTGCTACTGCTAAAACTAATCCTATTCTAAGATAACGTAAGCAAATAGAATTAAAGCTGTTATAACATAAGAATTCCCGAATTATTTGTCCAGCAAGCTGTTACTTGGTCAGATGATCCATGTTCAAAAGGAAATGTGGTTCTTCAGTATACACCACCACCTTGTGGTCCAATGCTTGAAGCTCTTGCAGTTCAGTATATTCACAGGTTTGAATTTAATGAGATTTTGAACTAAAAGCTCTGGACAGATCCTGAGTGAAATACACTGTCATCCTGCACAAGCCAACCAACTTTTTTAAGAACTTGTGCAGAGAGCAAAGTATCCCACAGCAAGTGCTGTGCCATTTAAGTTTGAAGGCAGTCTGCATTTGTGATTCATCAGCTATATGCTGAATACCGTAACTGAAGGAAGCTACTAGCCCCACTTACCAGGAAGGACACACACACAAGTTTGGATTCTGGACTTTCTAATTTCTTCCCTCTTAATTCACTAGACTTCCTTTTCTAATTTCTATTGGAAAACAAAACAAACAAACTAAACACACAACCCCACACAACTAAACCAACAGAGCTGAATATGCCAAATACCTTCCCCAGGGTTAAGCCTACTTATCTAGCTTCCAGAGTGAAAAGATATTTTAGAGACATTGTCACGTTTAACTCCAACTGAGGTGCAAACAGCAAATTATAATAGGAATGAAAAATCAGAAGCCTGGTGTGATAGACAGGACTGTAAAATCCATACAAAATACTCTAAAAGTAGCCTTCAGTGAGTCTCCCAAGTGAGGCAAACAATGAATTAGGACATAAGAAACAGATAAGAAAGGGAGGCTTGGAAAACTATATGCAAAATAAAAATCAATATTAAACAATATTCTGTCTAATGTAAGACTAAGATGACTTACCTCTAGTTATCTCCTTATACCATTACTAGGCTGACTTCCCAAGTAGGGTAGCCATCCTATCTGAGAAGTAAATTGGCTTGTTGCTCCAGAAATTCTAAGTTTACATGAACTAAAAGATAATTATGAATGCGTCCATTGAATTAATTTTCTGTCAAAGAGCAGTTCTGCTTGGCTTTTCCAGTTCTGCATGCTTATCATTATAAAGACTCACCAAGAGTTGTCCCATCTTCACCCATAATGCACTTCATGGAGGTGATGATCTGCTGCACAACGGGAGGTGACAGAGATGTTGCGTACACAGCACTGTGAGAATGTATCCTGAGGTAATCAATCAATTCCTAGTAAAACACAAGAGGCAATCAGACATTGCCTTGCCCACACTCACAGCAATAAGACGTAGGCTTGTTTTGTCAACAGCAGCAGCAATGGACTGTACAAGTTGTGTGCAGGTCATGCCTCAGGAGTGCCCAATAGAACAGTCTACCACTGTAGATCTCAGCCTACCGCTCCTGCCTTTGCCTCTTCAAGTACCTGTTACATCTGTATAAAATAAAGGCAAGTAACATGGGAATGAAGGACAAGCATATTATAGATCTGGTCTGCTTGCTGTTAGCTACAACAGAAGTATTCTACAATACTCAGACCACCCTGGTAAAATACCACAATATGTACCCAGCCAAATGGTTTTCTGCTACCATGAAATAAAGAGGACTGCTCTGTAAATAGCAAAAACTAGGAAACTTATTTTCGGAATATGTGGAAGTGTTCCATTTAATGTTGTGCTCTGCCTGGAATCAGAATTTAATTTGAGATTGTAAAGTGCTTTGAAATAAGCTAGGCAGGAAGATTTAAGGCCTCCTATTTCTGAGGTAATCCCTCAAATATAGTAGCTAAAATATAGTTGTGAAAGACTGCAAGGTGAATCAGCTCACATAAGACAAGTTAGTCCTGCTGGCTCAGTATATTTGGAAAGAAAAAAAGATCGGCACAGTGCTTCATTTTGGGAAAAGATGTCAAATCATTTTAAACTAACTGCTGTAAACTAAAAAAATGAAGATGCTCAAGCCTGATGCCCCAAACCACAGGCTACAGTAATTGTCACTGTTCATATCTAAAGCACTATGCTCCAGGCAAGCAAATGGCAAAATTTTACCTTAAAGTAAGGTTTAAAAGTCTAATCTATAGGGGACAGTTCAAAGTATGAGAAAGGAGACACACGTAATAGTCTATATCTCCTCCAAAAAGAGGATTTGGACAAGGGCAACACTTCCTGCCATTAGAAGGTAAAAAAGGTCAGTATCCAGAAAACAAGAAGGGAATCAGTAACCTTCTAGAAAGCAAATTGTAGATGTCTGGTAAAATTAGCTTCACAAAGCTTACCTAGGAACTACATCTTCTTATAGCAGAGGCTGAAAATTTTGTTTTGAGTTCTCCCTGCTAGACTCATTAAAAAGTAAGATTAAAATATCCTCACTTCCTTCCTAGCAGATCCCAAAAAGATATTATACCACTACATTACATTCAGCAAACTGAGCTCATCCCTGACCACGTGGGAATTATAAGGAACTTTCCTGGACTAGGTTTCCCTGCATTATACAGACTTTACTGTACTAAACAGTGTGAAACAAATGAACCACCAGGGCAATTCAGGAAAAAGAAAACTTTGACATGTTTAGTGAAGCACTCTACCACGAGCCTGAAAGGGTCATGATATTTCCATTTTTTTACCTTCTTGCCTCCAATGTAGCCTCCAGCAGCTCCAAAGCTTTTGGTGAATGTTCCCATCATGACATCCACATCTTCAGGATTAAGTCCAAAATACTCCACTACACCCCGGCCACTGGGACCCAGGGCACCTATACTATGAGCTTCATCAAGGTACAGGTAGGATTTGTACTTCTTTTTAAGAGCAATCACTTCAGGTAAACGGACTATGGACCCCTCCATACTGTTGGAAAAACAGACATTTTTGAGTCGATTTAATTGTTAGAGTCTCTTTGAGGATCCTAAGTCAAAAACTTCTCCACTTCTTTCCAGTGATTGCACCCACTTGCAAAGCTTGTTATAAGCATCACTTTCTGCAGAGAGCTAAAAAGCTACGCTCTGCTTGGTACCCAGAATTCCGTATCTACCTGTTTAACATATCTGGGATAGTGACATATGGACTAAATACTAACAGCAATAGCAAGTCCAGACAAAGGAATGCGCTCAGTGATGATTTTGAACATGGACTGAGACTTCCATGTCTGTTTTTTCAATGACCTTTACTTGCCTAACATTTTAAGGTCCAAAACTCATGACAGTCTGAGCAGCAGTATCCCATTTTATGCATCACTATCATTTCACTGCCTATGAAAGACTCATGCTCACCCTCAGAAAAAGAAAGCACTTGAACTGCACACTCCCACTCTCATAAGTTTGAGTGAGCAGAAAAAAAGAATGGAAGGAACATAATTTAAGACTTCGTCTCTAAGTAATAATTCAGACTGGTTCTGAGCAGAATGTGGGAAGCATTCTGAAAGTGCAAGATAGAGCTGCAGTAACAGCGGGGGTTCAGGACATACCTAGCTGAATTTGGTTCTCAGATATGATATCCATGAAACAGCTATGAAAACAACCTAATACAATTTGGCAAAGGAGCCAAAATGCTAAACAGACAAATCTCTCTTAGAGGGTCTTGCCAAAAAAAAAAGAGAATAACTTGTACCTGTATATTCCTTCCACCAGGATAAGGATTTTTTTCCAGGGCCTTCGTGTACGAGGTTGCCCATGCACAATAGCATCTTTGAGCAGTTTCTCCAGGCTTTGCATATCTGCACCAAAACTTACTGTTAGATGGTATCAAAAGAGCTTGAACTTTGACATGAGCAAAGAGAAGAACACCCACAAAAGCACAAAATGCTCCAGCATGGAAATCAGACAATACATAAATCAATAAATAAGGGCCAGCTTCATCCAGTTGCAGGCCCACAGGTGAGATTAAAGGAAATGGATAACCGTGTAAACTTTGAGGAGAAATTTCATCACTCTATTTTAAACGCACAAGTTAGACCTTAAGGCATAAACATGCAAGCAAGCAAACAAACAAAAAAACAAAGTGGGTGGAAAGTGAAGGAAAGGGGAAGGCAATTCTTTGGTAAGAGGCAAGTAAGCAATTTAGGGAAGAATGATATCCTCACGGATAGAAATAAAGCCAAAGAAGAACAAATATGCTCAAAGATAATCAAAGATGAGTAGCAGAATGCAGACAAAGTACAGAACAAGGCAGGGAACAAGTGCTTTTTATATTATTTTTTTATATTACTTTTGTCTGAAAGCTGAAGAAACTGGAGCTGTGGAACCGAAAGCTACTAACCAATAAACACAGAAAAGGACTGACCTTTGAAGCTCTTAAGGTTCATGACTACCATCAATGCAAGAGGAGCAGAGATCACAGTCAAGGAGAAAGAAAGAAGAGCCAGTATAGGAATGGGACAAAGCTCAGCTTACCAGAAAGAGGGAGTTGTTAGTAGCGGTGTGTTTAGAAACTTTACTAGCTTTGAGCACAAAAGGAAAGAAAGAGGAATGCAAGCAAATACCTGCATGGACTCAGTTCTAAAAAATATCTCAAGAAAGGAGCAGAGATAGGGGTAATCAACTCATAAAAAACTAACATGCTGAGCAAGAGATAGATAAAAACACCAAGATACAATACAGAGCATGAAAGGAACTGAAAAACCAGTCAGTGTTAGAAAACAGTCAATGCACAAGAAAAGCCAAAGATGGATGAGTCAGTGGAGTGTCCATCTCCAACATCTCTCTCAATGGAAAAAGGGCAGTTCAGAAGAGAGCACTGGGATAGACTCTGTTGCTGTTATTCATCATGACAGAGGACAAGATTAGAAACTAGACCTGGCCCTAATAGCATAGATAAAGTACAGAATGAGGTAGGAATAAACAAATACGGTGAGTGAGACATTTTAAGAAGCTTTTTCATTTTGTTCCATAGTTTCCAAAAGTCAGAATGTGAAAGAAGCCACCAACATATCAGGGAAATAAAAGGAATGAAAGTAGCACCAAGTAAAACAAGAGTAGGGCCCAGGATATGTAGCTCACGAATTGTACATAATTTTAATTTGTCAAATTTATAGCCTTAATTTTGCCTTCTTATCTCTCATGGTTTTTTCTTTTAATCTGACACTCTATTCTATGAGATTTTTACAGTACCCAACCTTGCATTTCTAGTTTGTATCCCACTCCTGTGGAACTTCTATCCCATACATCATACCAGAACTTCTGAGCCCTTCCCACCATATCCAGAGCTATGCGTGCTACCATTACTCCTGCAATGAATTTTAGTATGGTGCAACTCTTCAACTGTAGATATCAGGAAGGTGAACAAAAGCACCACCACATAAATATAGATTATCAGATATCAGTCACTTCAGTAGCAGAAAAAGTGTCCTTAATACTGTCACTATAATAATTACAAGGGACTATTTCACAGCTGCCTTATTTCAGGCTCTAGGTTTCCAGTTGCACTACTCCCCTCCTATTTCATTCCTGAAGGGCAAACTTGGATTTTCATTGCTGATGCCAGCAACCTCTTAATGCTGGAAGTGTGCCTATATAAATGTGCAAGTTGAATGTAAAGCTATTGTGATCTGCACCATCAATGAAGATGCTGCAGCCAAGATGGACAAAGAACAAAAAAAAAAAAATCAAATGTTACCACTAAACCCTATAACTCTTTCATGAAAACTATTCAGAGAATAAGAAACAGAAGATGCAAGAGATACAAATGCAACAGCAGATCCACTATCCAGGAGGACAAGGAAAGGAAAAAAAAATTGCAGTCACCCAAACTTTGCTGTCATTACCACAGACCCATCTCAAAGAGAGCCAGAGAGTCATTATGACCTCTGAGAGTAATACTGCAAAAAGAGCACTTAGGAGCAGCTAAAGAACAGAAGCAGTGCTTTTGCTAATTACGCATGACCAGATAACTCTTTCACCAAGGACAAAAAAAGAAACTTAGTATTTTTTTTTTTTAATCTGAAGATTATTCTGAACACCTCCACTGGAGGAAGCTAAAACTAACAAACTGACAATTTAAAGTATTTCTTTTCAAAGAACACTAAACAAATTACTCAATGAAATTAATCTATGCTGGGTGCTCTGAAGTCCCCTTAGTACTACAGCATACCAATGTTGGTACCAACAGCTATCGAGCATGGCTATGATGTCCACATCTCCATTTTTGTTGATACAGGATCATATAATCCCTTGATCCTAGACTTAGTCCTCAAATTGTGATCTAGACCAGGCGCTGAGGTAGCCAAATAATACAGTCATGTCAGAACACTAGTGTCCCTAAACCTTTCAGAGAAGTATGTTCCTCTTTCACATGCAGGGATGCAAGACAGCATAGCAGCAGGATAAGAAGTGTTATTAGTTGAGAATGAACACATTAAACTGTCTCCAGTCCAAAGTTTGCTACTACACTAACTTCTGGGTATAGGATCAGAATAGTATTCTGATCCTTTGGGTAGTCAGCAGCTAATTTCCTTACAGGAAATTGGATTTCTGGCTATTAGAAGATAGAAGAGATTCTATCTGAGCTACAGCACCTGTGGAAAGGCAAAGTCCCCCCATCTGATACTTACTGTTGTGCTTAAAGACGCGAATAGTTGCTCCTGACAGCCTTGCACCAAGCACTAGTGATGCATGATTCAATTCATCGCTCAAAATCAGGCAGCCCTGAATTAGAAGAGGGGAGAGGAAAATAATGAAAGAGCTACATTTCATAGCCAAGTATACAACACTTGTCAACTCCACATAGCATGTGGAAGTATTTTACATTCTTTTCTTGGGAAGTGGGAGACTAGTTTTACCCACAAATTGCACCACATCTGAGGTAGTTCAAACGGTGTTACATGAAAGAACCACACTGTTCATTTCAAAGACATTGGTGAAATAAGCATGGACATCCCCAGCCAGTACTTGCTCTTTGGAACTACTAAAGAAATGGGGATTAAGTGTAACATACAGGAGTATAGTCTTTCTTAAATGCTGTTAAACACTACTAAATCAAAATCTGAACATAATAATCTAGTACCAGTAGTCCTCTTAAATGGTAGACAGTAGGAAAAGATAGACCAAAAAAACCTGCAGAAAGCAAAAAACCAGCACCCATTGCTAAAACAAAATCACTGTGTGATAAAAACAAGCATCTGGCAGACTGAAATAAGAACAATAAGCAGTCTATTTTCACCTTCCTATAACAGCAGAGACATTCCATTGAACAAAACAGATGAGCTCAAAACTGAAGAGAAACTAAAAATCTAGTGCTGCCTGCATTTCAAGTGAGCAATGGATCAGAAAAAACACTTTTCAAGAGCACAGCAATTGCTGATAATCGTATCTAAAACTAAGGAGCTGCTACTACAACGATAATACTGTGGTTGCGATTGTCAGTTTTCTCTAACTTCTACTCGAGAGACTAACACCAACTGCAGACCACACTGCCAGTATCAAAAGAAACATATGCCAGTGAAGACAGGATTTGACTCTTACAAGGCAGACAGGGAAACTCAAGTGAAAATCATGTTTTACTATGAAGTTCTGCATGTGAACTGCATAATTCAGTCTTAAGCACCTTATTTCCAAAACTGACTCTATATGCAAGTTCATTTTCTGTTTTCTTATGACCAAGATACTTCAAAAGCACTGTTGCTAAGTCTACCATCTAACCTCTACTAGAATCAGCACTATAATAAAAAGCCCTCTGCTAACAGCTGCACACAATGTTGCTATTAGATAATTATACTACCTGTATCAATGACACTTCAAAACAAGAAAGTTTGAGAAGCTAAAAACTAATGTCTAAAAATTTGTGTCTCTGTAATCTTCATATTTTACATTATCTACGGTCTACACTCAGCAGACTTGGCAATGACTGTACTGTGCAGCCAGATATTTGACTGTCAACAGGGGTTCTCTCCAGCTGAAAACTGCCAGGTGCAGAAAGGCCTGGTTTTAGTGATGTTTTTACCATTTTGAAATAAAACTTTTAGTCTATATCAGCTGTACCTGTTCTGTGTATCTACTTAGTAGAAGCTCCTGTTGACAAGGCACAGTGAACAAAGATCAGCTGGGTAATGCTGATGAAGCCTCCAAATTCTTTTTTTCCTGGCAATGCTGACCAGGGTATGAGGCAGAGTTGGATCCTAGGATAACTAAGTTAAGTTGTTGTCATTAAAGGAGAATTAAGTAAAAACAAGCTAAGGATTCTGCAGAACAATGAGGGAACAGGTGGTCAAGCAGTATATATATATTTACACACATAGACATATAGGTATATGTGAATAGCTTTACTAAATTAGCTAAAATTTACTAAAACTGTTTTTGAAACTAAGTAACTGTGATGTAAGAATCTAGATTTGGTATAGATAATAAACAGCTTCAGATCATACCACTGACTATTAAAGTAGCTCCTTCTGACCAAGTGCGACTGCCATCACTAACTATGTTGGCCAAAACTGCAAAAGCTAAGATGCTTTGTATCCAAAATGTGCATAGGACAAGCAGATAGATGCAAACAACTGTAAACTGAGAGCTCAAGAGTTTGATTAAGTGGAGTATCACTAATCTAAAGGCTCCACTGAGGACTCCCCTAAGAAAGCTGTATCCTGGGCGGTATCAGAATTCTGAGCTTGAATTTATGCGAGTACTTCCGTATTTGTAGATACAAAAAGATAAGGAGGGCAGTAAAAAGCAAATGTTAGGCATCCAGAAACAGCATTTAGTTAGTATTTGCAACTGCAAAATTGTTCACTAACAACAGCTCTCATCTTCACAAAACACCTTTTTTTGTTTGGGGTATTCACCTGAGTATAAGGGCAAGTCCAGTGTTCTAAGACAGAAATGTATTATTTACTAAAAGTGCAAAAAAGTATGCTTATCACTAACAGTTCAGGCCTGTTGAATATGAAAAAACCTTCCACTGCTGAACCTTCCACTGAATATGAAAAAAGTTACTTTATTACAAGTTATATATAGGAAACATATATTGGAATTTATTGTTAAGACACTCAATGTATGTAAAAACAGTACAAAAAAGTACAAATGCAGCAACTAAGTCAGTGAATGGTCATATCAAAACATCTTTGGGGCATTATTAAAGATAATACAGTGCAATCCATATATACATAAAAAAATGAGTTATTGCAAGGAAATCTGCTACTTCTACCAACTGGAACAGTCAGAATACTTGATCAAAAATCTGGCTAACTACATTTATCAATTCAAACTCTCACAAAAATCATGAACCATTTTTTTCTGATTAATAGAGAGGGGGAAGGTAGGAAATCAATGAGCAAAAGTGATCTAGTTACAGTAACACAGATGTTGTTGTTCAAAAACATAGCATAATGGAGTTATTTAAGTTTAGAAAGATGATATTTGATGAACTCAGTTCCTCCCTAGCATCTGATTCAAAAGTGTTTATCATTATGGAAAGCATCTGACGTTTAAAGTTTATCAGATCAAGCCAAAAGAGGCACAAGGCACATAATACTTTTTAACTCTTAAGTAGCACTATCAGAAGCAGAAAGACAGCTACAGAAGCAGCTACCAAAGAGAATACGAAGAGAAAAAAAAAAATAATTGGGAAGAACAAGGTAGCTATTTTATGAAGTGTAAATATAATAAGTAGAAAAATCTCAGAAGTGGAAAAATAAAATGAATAAAGGGAAGATAATTCACTACACAGGGATACATAACTCCATATATTAGACTAACAGACAATCATCTTCAAACACAGCAAACTATCCCAGTACTCATACTGTTTCACTCTAAGGAAGAGACAAGAGAATATATACATATATATATATATATATATATATGCAAATCAGAAGATGCAAAAAGTTCCTCCCTTTCTTTTTCCAGTTACTAAAACATAGAGTTTGCCTGGTACACTGTTTTATGGTGTACACAGCAGATATTACCACTCCTTACATATAACCTTTTGTTTTTCTACTAGGAATTTACTCCTCCAAAGGAAATTCTTGTCAGATATCCCTCTATCGTATATAAACTTACTATGTATTAAATGCAATTCAGCTTATCTGTACATTTTACTGAGTTGCTTCTTAGTGTCTCTAGAGCACCACAATACCTTCAGCAAATGAGTCTGTTAATAAGCTCCTATTTCATACAGTAATGAGGGGCCCGAGGAAGCAAGCAGTAACATGCTATGCTCTCCCTGAGAAAGACCGCCAATGGAGGATGTTGTGTTCCCAAAAGATTTTTGCCCAGAAGAGAGATATGTATACTGTGTATGCATAGTTTCCAGAGTATCTGCAGGGGCTGCCAGTGAAGAAAAGCAAAAGTAAACAAGTAGTTTGAAAATCCTACAGCCAGAATCTGTTAGATATATTTTTACAGTGACTTAAGCCATACCTTGCCAACTAAAGCAGGAATGTTCATAGAGTTGGTCGCAAACCCCATCCCATATGCCATCGCAGACTCCACGCCTAGGAATCTGGCGACTAGCTTTTCCAGCTCCTCATGTTTGTCTAAGTTTCCTGCATGTTTAACAAACAAGAAATCCAGAGTGAGAGGAAAATTCCCTTATTGCTGTATTCTACAAGAAATTTTCTCAGTGATTGGGCTGTTCTTTGTTTAAAGTCCCATCAAAAAAACCCTGAAAACATAAATGAGTCAAATGCTGTGCTGTATAAACTAAACCCAGCAAATCAATTAATCTTCACTCTAGAACAACTTCTTGATTGCTTGGACTAAAGTTCAAAAGCTGGAATAAGTAATGTTTTAAATAAGTCAGAGATCAGGTTACAAACTTTGAAGCATCCCTCTAAGAACATCCAATCCGACTCTGACTTACCCATCTCCTGCCTAGTGCTGCATACCCCAACTCCGTACTGGGACAGAACTTTAGCAGCTGCTTCTTGGCAAGCCCCAGTATTCTGTGCAAATCCAAGATAGTTGTAGGAACCCATATTAATAACATCCTTTATCACTCTTCCAGTGTACCTGTATTAAAATTTAAAAAATATATAGAGAAAATTTTAAAAAGGCTAGGACACTAGCAATTGTAAAGCCAGTCATACAGGATGATTCTTATTTCAGTTTTCTAAATGATAATGCTAAAATGTTAGAAATCAATACAAATAATTATTAGTGGGGTTTTTTTGTAACAATCTTCATTATCAAACTGAAATAATGAAGAGGTGTTCATCCCCCTGTCGTGATCTCAAACTGAGAACAGAAGTTAGTACCTACAATAGTTTACATGAAAGAACACTTGCTATAATTTAACATTGCTTGAAGCTTCTCAAACTATTTGTTGTTTCACTGACGCATGTTTCCCCCTTCACCCCAGAAACACAGAGCTTTTTTCCCAATTACAGAACGAGATCTCTAAATCAATTAACTCGGCAGCCCCTCAAGCAGGATATCCTCAAACTGCAGACAGGAAACACATCTGGCACTGCTGTGTTAACAATACGTGACAAGGAGATTTAAGGAAGAAGTTTAGCAGGGAAGGCTGCATTTCTTTTTTTTTTTTTTTTTTTTTTTTTTTTTTTTTAAATGTGAAAGTCAAGCAGAGTCATGCCTACTTTCACCGAGTACCATGTTGCAGACCTCCTGGCATCAAACCATGTGGAGCATCAACCTAAAATTTTAACAATCCATGTACTTGATTTTCTGTGATCGCTACAGTCTATTTCAATTCTGACTCGAAACACTCATGCTGAGTTCAGTTTCAGGCAACAACAGTTACCTAGAGCATGCAGCAATTGATTCTCAAGCAGCTCAAAAAGTCACTAAAAGTCATGACTTCTAGAGTACCTACTCTGGGCTCTAGTCAGCTCACATATAAGTACTAATGTTGCTGTAAGACTCTGTCCATGAAATATTATCACAGTGAGGAGTCCTAAAAATAATTAATATTCACGGATTACATAAAAATAATTATGGTCAGATACTGTTTGAAACAGCAAAACTCATCATTTCATGTTTGCGGAAACCTCAGATTCACACCTCCTCTAATGTCACAGCGTTCAATCTGTTCTTAGATCCTCAAAGATAGTTACTGGAAGCCCTTCTTCCAATATTGACTCACGTGAATGTCCAGTTATAGTCATGGGAAACTCTCTCCATCATGTCCACTTTGGCCCCTGGCACACTGCAAATTGGTCTGTTCCAGCTGTCCCGAATGCGCATGTAGAGGTTTCTGTTGTAGAAATTTTCGAAGTCCTGGTACAATGGGACAAAGTCCTGAAACACATCAGAAGTATCCAAAGTAAAATGAAGGTGTATTTCCAGTTTGCTGTAATATTAGGAGAATTAGTTGGGGTTTTTTGTATCAATGAATGTAATCTATAGATGAAAAACAAGAAAACACAATTTAAAAAGTACTTTTCATTCTCAAGCCCTGAAACTGATTCCACCTGTGATGTTTTCAATCCAATACTACCATAGCTGAAAGTTTATGCTAATGCAAAACTGCTCAAGAGTTAAACCACAGCAAAACTGATCACTGGGAACCTATCAGCATGAAGTCTATCTGCCAAATGTCATTTTCAAGCTTTTTCCAAGTTGCAAATCTACCAGGCCCCTAAGGTTTCCCCCCTAGTAGGTGTCAATTGCTGCAGAACAAACAAAAGCCTGCTGAAAAATATTTCCTAATTACTTTTTAGTCAGACCTTAAGTAACTCTAAGAATCCAAAAACCATCAAAAAGAAACAAGGAAGAAAAAACATGGCATTAGATCTTGCATCAAGTTAGAAAGCCTCAAAAAAGCCAAAAAAATGAGGGAAGGAAAGCTGAAAGCAATACAGAAGCTGAACTAAAAGCTCCTAGTTTTGCAGTGCGGCCTCTTTCTCTGAGCAGGTTAGTACTTGGAATGCTTGAGCTTTCTTTCTAGTCCTATTGCCAATCTGAGCTAATCAGGACATTTTTGGGTAGTTGAGGAAAGTATCCATCCAGAAAATGGGCAATGATTCCATTTGTCAAATGCATGAAGGTACAGCCTCTGCAAAAGATCTGTACTCAATCTTCAGAGGTAAAGAATTAGGAATAAAGGAATGCGCACTTGCTTCTTAACATCAGAGGGTATGCACTATTTTACTCAATTATATGAAGAATTTGAAAACCAAGCTACTCTGTCATTTTTATTCTATACATCAGAAATGCATTTAATATAGCAATATTAGTAGTAGCATAGAAGTAATCTGTAGAACAAATCTGTATGTTCAGAATCTGAACAATTAAGCTCCATTATAGCACCTCTCTTCTCCACCATTTATCATCGCCCAGGTCCCACAGGACATCTTTGTGTGAGCTCTTCCTGAATTCTAGCTTCACTTCCTACATTTTTCAGGAACACTAAGTGTCTGCCTTGAATGGATAACACAAGAATGTCAAACTAACGATGACAGCAAGAATATCTGAGCACTCGAGCACTGGGGAACATGTTTTTCTGGCCTAGTTACAATGCTCAGAAGTCATGAGATTTCCTTATTACTATTCAATTAGAAGGAAGTTGACATTCAGCAATGATAAGAGTACGTAATACATTTGCTACAGGCATTAAAAAAAGTCTTTTTAATGATTTACAGAGGGGAAAAAAAAAGTACTTATGTCAAAGGTAAGGGTCAGTGTAGCATTTCTTCCTGTTTTCCACAAAGGGATCAAAACATGGAAAGAACATTTGATTTCGGGGAATGGAATAAGGAGAATATTTTCCTGAACAAATACTAGGGTATTATTTGTACCACTGAGCCAAAGCTGGCAACATCTATGCCAGCTTTTAAATACAAATTGAAATGAATGGGCACTGACAAGCTTTATGTTACAATGCTCAAATGGAGGAAGAGTATCTTTTTCTCTTCCTGTGTTAATGATTTAACAACACAGTTCCTTTATTACAAACTGAAAAGACCATCTAGGTCATACCTTTACATCCTCTTATCTGAAGTCATACAGAAAAGATGGAACCCAAATGCTGCAACTTATAAGTAACATATTGGCTCCTAAATCCCCTTCTGATTAGCCTCTGCACAATGAGATGTCAAAAGGCACAGTAATGTTCTTTTTAACTCTTTCATTTTAACTACAAAAACAAAACAAAGCTGGCCACAGATGTTATGCAGGAAATCATAAGAATATACTTTCCCAGCAAAGGAGGGTAGCAGAAACAAGATTTATGTGAGCTAGGATGCACTGAAGGACAGTACTTTCTTCTATGTGGTTTTATTTGAATATGCCACGTCCTCTCGTACTGTGCTTTGTCAAGGATGCTCAACAGACCATTCAACTAATGCAAAGCTGTGCTCCCCTAGACAGTTATTGGTTTTAGGCAGAGCTCCAGCCTTTGTCGACTTCAGCATCTCATGTTATCCCAAGCAAAAAGTGGTTATAAACCTGAATCACTGACAAGGTGGTTATACTAACAAAGGAGAGAAGCATCTTCACATTGACAGATGCATCTCAGATGTTCACTCACATATGAGAGCAAATCTAAAGTGGTGACAGGCAAAGGAGTACTTGTAGCAGCTGTGTAATAACCCACAACTCAGAATCCAGGTAACTATTCACAAGTATCTGCAAACCTCTCTTATGGGATTTTAAGGGGGCAGGGCAAGTGAAAGGAAAAATTCCCTGGCACATGAGCAAAATCAATGCTTGAGGAACTGGTACTTGTAAAGCCTAGCTTGAGTCTACTGAGAAATTTTAACCATTTGCAGCTTTTCTTAACCATCCTTGCATTAGGATTCAGCTTTGTGGGAGTTATTCAAACACATTAGCTCTATGATCCTAGAAGTTGACGGAGACTTTAGCCAAGGCTCTTAGCTAAGAGAGGAAGGTGGAAATGAGTCATTATATCAACTCCAGCAGGTAGGCCAGGGCTGCTACAGCCCAGTCTCACCTCAGAATGCTGATCAGATAGAGTATGCTTGATTTTGAAACACAGGCTGACAAAGCAGGAAGACTAACAAGCTCAGCTAGTGAGGTACAGATGATGACCCGAAATACAGTGACGCCAACAAAAGATATAACTCAACTATAGTAAGGAATCTTATGAGGCAACAAAGTAAATTTAAGTTTGAAGAGATTTAACTGCAAAATAGTTATCATAAAAATGGTGTCCCACAGGTTAACAGGAACTTCAGAAACATTATGGGTAAGAGAATTTTCTTACTATTTCATGTGCAGCCACAGTACCATGTTGCAAATTACAGTCCTATCTGCCCTGATGGAAGCAATCACTGTTATGTTTAAATAGCCTTTAGAGCTTATTATTATTATAATATCAAAATCTCACCCTATTTCAGAACCAACACTCTTTCTAGCCATAATAGACCAAGAAGATCAGCCTTAGACAGAATAGTTTCATTTGGAGAAAATAATTCTGGGAGCAAATTATTTGCAAAGTACTCAAAATAACCATCCAGAGGCTTGCAAAGGATACACAGTTTCCAAAAGAGAGAGAAAAAGCAATGCGTTCTTCTATCAACTAAATCCCCATGAACACAAAGCTAATAAACCTTAAATAGCTTAATTCCTGCTTCAAGCCCAGAATACCTCCCCCACACCAGTAAGATGGTGCCCAATGCAGAAATGTGAACAGTAGCAATCACTTGGAAGCCTGAAAGGAACAGAAATTTTAAGGAAGAGTGATATAAGAGAAAGAATAAAATTCTCCCTTAGGGAAGCTGCACCTTAGTAGCACAGGTGATTTGGGAACCCAGAATTTCATCACATTGTAAACGAATGCTAGCACAACTAGTGAAGGTCATAATCAGCTTTGTAACCATTAGCTTAGGGCACAGTGACATGCAAATGCAGTAATTATGCCGCTTGCAGAGCCAAGTTTTTATAGCATTGCACCTAAGCTAACAAATGGTGCCATAAGCACCAGCAGTGCTTATCTGCAATTCATATAATGATTCCCTGATAATATAAAACTGACTCTGAATGAAAATCAAGTACACAATTGCAACAAATATTAAGCTTCTATAAGGAAGAAGAAAGACTAGTTCAGTGAACTAATAGTTCACTGCTGTGTGAGTCAGGAAGAAATGGAGCAATGACTACAGGTGATCTTTGTATCATGAGCAGCCCAGTGCTTCCCCAGAGACTAGGAAGCTTAGCACGAGGCACTCTTATTTTCTGTAAGTATAAATTGATACTGAAGTAACTGAAAATTCTTAATCTTGCCATTTATTTGTGTGTAAAAGAGACTGATAGTGTTTTATAGAGGGTGGACTACATAACACTGGTTTCCAAGAAAAGTCCAGTTAAGAGATATTTTAAATGAAGCCAAAAACTGTCAAAAGGCTTCCTGGAAATCGCTACTAGCATACGCTGTCGCTTTTCATCCTTTTGTGTCCTTCTGGTGCCAAGTGCTGTATTTATCGAGAAACATTAACTCCAGCTCACTGCTCTGTAGTAACTTGCAAGGACTTTACCTGCTGTCAGAGACAGCTCAGCACAGTCTTGTTAGAAAGTGTGCTCTTAGTTTGGCCACTTTCATTTTCAAGTTCTGCTGCACAGACTAAGATCGTGCTGTTAAATGCCAAATAATTTGAAGAAGGGTTTGTTCTACTAAACAATTGCCCTCTTAAACACACAAACACTGCTCTTTTTTTTAAATACTGCACTCTGGACTTAAGTTTAAGCTATGCTTTTGACTACAATTTCCTTCAGAAACACGCTACATAAAAATCCATGTATTTCAATTTCATGACTTTAAGCACAAGTTCAGCCAGCCCTTTATGAAATACAGGCACTATGCAATTTAGGTTTTTCTCTTCACAAAGCAAGCTTTGGTATATTAATCATATATACAGCTACTCTGAATGTCTTCACTTTGCGCCTTCCTCTCAAGGAACTTACGAATTATCTCAGCAAGCTAAAGCTACCCCTTTTGCTCACTTTGAGAAAACTGTAATTATCTAGCTGACTCTTCAGATTTTGAAGAATAAAAATGCCAGACAGGAGTCACAATCTGCCAGAGACTACCCAAGGGCATTGCAGCCCTCCTCTGATTTGCAGACCTTAATAAAACAAGTGTGATTTAGGCCTTTTCTATGAACTAGTATCAAAATCTCCTCCCTAAAAGATAACTGGGCAGTGCCTAAATGACTAAAATGTGAGCATAAGTACTGTATGTTCAAGACACCATGTGATCACCTTTCTATTCCTCCTATAAGGAAACAACTATTCCAGTCTAAGCCCTGGAAACACGATTTAAGGAAGTACATAAGCCTGGGATTTCATCAACACCAAAATTTTTTTAAACAGTATTTCCAATTCTCCATTCTCATGCCATATATTCAGTAATATCCTTCTGAGTGAAAGCACATCTTCCTAGATCCATCCTCAAAGGCCCTACACACAAAGTAAAAACAGAATACGAGTACCACTTCCCTCCAAGCCATTACCAACAAACACAGACTTAAAGGATTTCAATTCATCTACAAGTATAGCCAGGAGATATACTTGCTAAACAACTGTCTTTCAGGGAAAGATGCATTATTTAAAACAGTTTATTTTAAAATTTGAGGCTAGTCCACCTCTGTGCTCCAGCCTGCAGTACGACAATATACGGAGAGAGTAATATCAAGACTGTGTTTCGAAACTGGACCTATTGCCTGGCATCTTTCTTTTGCACACCTTCATGCAAGAGTCATTGCTGTTTCTAAACAAAACAAAAAACAGACTACCATAAGCAGTCTCACACCTTACGTCAGTAACAGAATAGCTGCTTTTCAAAGGAACCAGCAGAATGTGTGAAACACTGTGTAACAAAAATACAGGAATAACAGTTCAGAGCAATTTGTTGAATTGCTCTAACATTTCAGTTACCCATTTTAAATCCTCATTTCATGTTCTAAAGCATAAGTCAGTATTTCTCCCTTTATTCTAATCTCTAATCCTATCGGCTTCTGCAGCCCTTTCAGTATTCTGATTCTTTTCTATATAATTTTCTCTTTTATATATAAATATATATATAAATATTTGTATATATATATATTTTCTATATGTAAAATATATAGAAAAAGGGGGTCATTCTCAGATGACACAAACCAGAAGAGCTCAACTGAAATTAATGAACACAGCAGGTTACAATTTAAGTTTTAGCTAGAAATTCTTATTTAGATGTTTTAGCTTTCAAGAGGGATCCATTATTTTACTTCCTGCTTCCAAAAGACAGTTTGAAAATAGTGTAAATTTATCTTCCTGTAGTTCTAATATAAAATACCTGTTCTTCACTAAATTCCTGTGAGGATGTTATAACTATCCACTTGATGATATTTGCATAAAGCTACACTGAAATAATTTTAGCTATCAATCTGCTGAGTTACAGCTCATCTACTATAACTTCATATGCTCTTTAACCCAAGGCTGCCTCCAGAAGCTGTCCTCCTTTCTTCCCCCGAGCCCTTCCC
The DNA here is from genome assembly GCA_003342815.1 of Eudromia elegans. Lineage (NCBI taxonomy): Eukaryota > Metazoa > Chordata > Aves > Tinamiformes > Tinamidae > Eudromia > Eudromia elegans. The sequence continues at coordinate 1,629,460 of PTEX01000004.1, read as the reverse complement.
ATCCTTGGTTATTTGTTTGCATTCTTGAGCTGCCAGTCCCCCCACACTCCTCTTTCTGCTATTGCTTGTGTGGCTGTACGCAGAAACCAGCAACTGAAAAACCACCAGTCTTCAATTTTACAAGCCATATCAGTTCCCCAGAGGAGAAAACAGAACTCCAATCAGCAAAAGCAAGCCATTTCACTCCACTTCTGGAGCAGAGCTCACTGTATTTACACTATACTGAGCAGGCTCACACTAAGAGTTAACAGAGAACAGCTATTGTGCTCCAAGTTTAGATGGTAGCTTTCTTCACAATAATTCCTGTAGGGAATTAAGATCTCTAAAAATGGATTAAGACAATTCAAAACTAGGATTATCTATTCCAGAAGAGTTCCTGGAGCAGACAAGACTCTTCACTTTATTATTAATTATTCCTAATTACTACCAGGGGATCTGGAGCAACTGTGTCCGATTACCCACTGGCTACCCTGCTAATGTCTTGAATGCCCTATGAATTTAAAACATCCAGCTATGCTTCGGTTCTTATTTACACACTTTTCCTTGCAAATACACAGGCTAGAGACTTAATAACACACTTCCAACTCAGAAAAGACACAGTTACCCGAGCAGCGTCAGATTGCCTCCAGCTGCTGTCAAACTCAAACCACAACCTTCAACTAGCATTTCTTCTGCTATGAGGCTGGCTTAGGCAGTCTCCCTCTCCCAAGCCCTCATTTAAGCAACTGCAGCATCTCACAGTATGTGGCTATAGCTGTCGATGCAGTCCTGCAGGGAACTGACTGGGGGAACCCACGAAAAGAACTGTTTGTTTAACTACACAGTGGTACTAACATAACTAATGGGGCAGTCCAAACACATGGAAAATTGTTTAGAAAAAAAAGTTCAATCAACGCACTGTGCTGCAAAGATAGTTCCAAATTATGGTCTCATCATTTCCCACTGATTGCTGAGGGTTCCATGCAATTACCTTCTGTTCCTCTCTTTCTGTTGCATTTTGACACTTCTCAATCTTCCACTGTCGCAGGAAATCTCGCAAGTATCCGAAGAGAGTGAGAACACCATATCCTACATAGGTCAGCACAGCAACCAGCATGGGTGTTTCTTCAAAGGCTTCATTGAAAGGCTTTTTGTATAATCCTCCATTCTGCACAATATGATGAATCTAAAGCAAAAGTTTAAAAAGAAACAGTCATTAGATTTTCATTCAAGAAACAGGGGATGGACATTTCACAGTAGTCCTCGCTGCACTGTGCCCTATTACAGACTTGAAATTCCCCTTCCCAGTTCAAAGTACTTCTGGTTGGATTCAAGATTTAGTGACAAACACCACCCGGGCTTCATACACAAGGCTGCTGAGAGAAGGGCTCCCCCTCAGCTTTCAAAGAGGAGCGTAATGAAAATGACGGTTACCAGCTTATTGCAGCTTAATCCAACATTTCATTCAAGTTCCTTAGCTTGTCAAGTTATACTGCTTAGGTCCAGGCCACCTAAAATAAATTGCCTGCAACCTTCAACAAGAACCAGGCGGGCAGAAATAACAGAACAGTGGGGCTTCCCACACTCATGTCAAACATAAGAAACAAAATTGAGGAATAATAAATTATACCTTATCAATGAAATGAAAAAGCAGAAAATATCAAAATCTACCTAGATTTGCTAGCATGTATTACTGTAGCCAGAACAAGTATAATTGACACGTCTCCATAGCTTTAGCCTAAAGATGCTGCCACAAATGCTGAACTCACACATGAGGTGGACGTGATGCCAGACAAAAAAGTCATTGTTTACACCCAGTCTGACCACTGCCTACATGTTTGCACACAGAACAAGCAAGCCTTTCTGCACAAAATCCCTTCTGATCAAGATCATCTCCTGAAGACAAGAACTTGGCTAGTGGTATAACACAAATGCATGCCGTCCTCAACCGTGATTCCTGTAATCTAAGATTTGTGACTAGTACCGAAAATTTTCTGCAGCTACAAGGCAACAGCTCACACAACAGTTTTGGGGAGGGGAAATGCCAGAGTTTAGACTACTTTATTCAAGGAAACTAAGCTAGATCCAGATCTCAGCAGTCACTGTATGAAAACAAAGAAATCCAGCTACTGGATGCAAATTGCTACCTCTGTGCCGAAGACTTGGAGAAAAGCTATTTGTGTGTGTGAAAGAACAAAGCCCAAGACAATCTCCAACATCAAAAGAAACAAGTCTTACTGCTTTCAGGATTAGATTAATTTTTGACAGTATTCTCTGCTTTACAAAAGGGAGTACATATGAGGTCATTTAAGCAGATTAAGACTACCTTTTGGCAATCAGTTTCTGCTGTGCTTTGGTATCCAAGTATATTATGAAAGATGTTGCCAGATGTGCATGGGAGTAACTTGAAATAAGCAGGAAACCAAGATAACATTCTTCAGTAAACGCCTGTATTAATAACAACACCACCCTGAAATAAAGGCTAGGACAAGGACACATCTAGGACATTGCTCAATTTTCCTTGCAGTTCATAGCCATATACAATACAAAACATATTTCTGAAATATTATGCACAACACAGAAACATCAATTCCTAGGAAAGAGGTAGATCCTAAGTATGTCAAAAAAGGACAGTAACTATTAACTAATGAGGGAGTAGGGGCTGAAAACAGAAAGTTTTTCTTCTATAACACGCATGCTGCTATTGCAAGACAGATGGAAAAGGAGGCCAGAACTGCACTAACCTCTGTAGCAGCTGAGGAATCAATAAACAAAGCAGCCGTGCTGCCTTACCAGACTCTGAATTACATGGAAACTGATGCTTGCTGACCTCGGATGCCAGAGACATTCTGTTATTTCAAGGTTGGCATTAATATCACAAAAATAATTTTGGGAAAATGAGAGCTTGTTCTCAGGATAACATTACACTAGCTCTGTGCAGTCACTAACTGCATACAAACTGCAACTTTACTCTCTTGCAGCGATTCGTTTCCACCCTGCCCTTCTGCCAGTACAAGGGCCTTTATTTTGCTGTGCAGCAAAGGTTCAGCCAGGACAGTTCCTTGATTCGGTCACGATACAGTTGTGCAGACATTAGAACCAGTCAAGGTTCTAATGTTCCGACAAAACAACAAGGGCAGAGTGGGGCCACCCCTTGGAGCAGCAGCCTGTACTCATGCCAGACATGCAGGACTAACTTGCAGTGCTTTGGGGCTAGTTTTACGGCTCTAGTAGTTTTTGGAAGATATGCCACGCTTTGCAGCAGGAGTACAAGCACTTGATAGCCACATCTCAGCCAAGAGCATAAGCGTATGGCAATTTAAAACTTTAGCCAAGGCCACAGTTTCATGTCATGTTTCCTTCAGGAACATCGCAGCCAGAGGAACTCCATGCTCTTTCTCACTCACTCCCACTCTGAGCCATCTGCATTGCCCTTTGCTTTGTAAAAATAACGTTAAACTGATTTTCAACACAGCACACCTGAGTCAGGTTGGAAATATAGCATTTTCCAGAAGGTTATTATTTTTCTGATAGTCTTTACAGCACAGCTCCTTATCTCACCAGCAGCTGTGGGGCAGCAGAAAGCAAGACAGTCAACAGGCTGGCTGCAAGGACAAGCCGTGAGACCTCTCTCTTCTCTGTTACATTGAGGATGGCTTAATGGTATCATCATGACGCCAATTCATAGCACTGTAGAATTTTATTGCATCCAAAACTGAGAAGAATCACGCAAAACAGTCTGAGCTGCTGCAATTCTACAGCTTGACATACTAAACTGAAATTTGTGTTTTCACATATGCATGCTTTCAATAATGCCAACTTGGGAGTAGATATCCTGTGAAGCCTGTAGCTGTCTGCTAATGGCAGGTTGCTGGCTAGTGGTGACTCCTCAAATCACCCAGCAACTTGATCAATAGGTATCACAGCTTTGAATATCTTTGCCAGGTAACTGAAAGTTCATCTGGAAGAGAGAGAATGACACATTCTAAGGGTGTGGGCCTGATGTTAAGTAATATCTAAACATATCTCTTCGGGAAAAAAAAAATATATCTATATGCAGTCTTAATTAGAAAAATAATCAAAGTATACTGATTTCTGAGGTGTTTACAGAAGCCTCTGCTCATGCCAAATCCCATACCAGTGCAAAAACTGAACACATAATTCCTCACTGACAAAAATACTTCCCTATGAAACGCCCTTTCAGGAAATTCTATATTGACTCAACACATACTGAGTCAATTCCACTTCTTCAGCTTTCTTCTGCTAAGGTGCTTATACATCCTTCTATACTCATATCACCTGTTCCATAAGGCGAGAAGCAGCTGCACGTGCATATTTGAATTAAATGTCAAACAAAAAACTCTGAATGCAATCCCACGGACTTTGCTTGAAGCACAGGATGACTATAAACACGCTAGCGCTGCCTCTGGAAGGGAAGTTTGCAGCCTGATTTTAGACACAACCCTCCTGGTTTTCCCAAGGAGGCTTTGTGTGTATCGACATAGCAGCCTTCAGAGGAAGGCTCACACACAGCTGCAAAGCAGCAGCAAGTTCTGTTTCAGAGACTAAGAAGGGGAGTACAGGTTAGTGATTCACTTCCTTTTCTGAAAAAAAGCATGCAAGATTAAGGTGTTTATGGTTTCTACAAACAACTCTTATCTTAACGCTGAGGGAACTGTGACCTTTGATCAAGAATACACTGCAAGTGGAGATGACAGAGAAAAGTCAGGAGTCACCTAAGTGTGGAGTTCAAAAAGGAGAAAAGCAGGTGTATGTTCACATGTCCCTAGGGAATTCTCGATGTAAATGATCATGTCCAGAACATGAATACATAAAGCACCACCATCATATTAAGAAATCCAACTGTAAGAGAGAAGTTAGAACAGTAGCAGCTGCTTAGAGAAAGAAGACAACCAGCGGTGTTCCAGATCAGGTACAGGTAACAACTATGTTGATCCTAGCTTGGGAGGTCACAAATCACTTAAAACAATAATGTAACTATTACTGAAGCAGAATCATCATAAATAATTCCTTGCAGCTGTGTTCTGTAGAACACATCAGGAAATCACATCTTAATTCTCTCCCTGGTCTGTTTAACAGCTCCAATTCACCAGACACTACAAAATTATTTTAAGATTTAGTTTATCCTACAAATTAGAATCATTATAACTTGCATGATAGCATCTCTGGTATAGACAGAGCATGGGATTGTGGATGCATGCACATACAGCACAGCATGCCTAACCTGATGATCTTAACTACTACACAAAATTAAAGAATCCTTTGGCCTCCAGATAGCATCAGACTTTGGTGCCTTACAGTCAGTTACCAGCCCTATACAGACAGAAAGGCTATTTCTAATCGAGTTGTTCAAATACTTAAATGACACATATAGGAAACACTTCATTTAATACCTTTATTCCACCATCTTTTGCAGTTATCTTGAATGACTATAGACTGCCTGATATGAGGGACAGTATAGTTCAATTTGTGCAAAATAATTTTCATTTAGTCATCTTAGCATGCATATATACACAAAAGAAATACCTCATCTATTAACAACAACATCTGCTATCTTACAAGATGTGCAGACCACTGCTTCATTAGAGCATTATAAACATGCAATTCACACAGCAGTTAATAGAAATCTTGTTATTACCAATACCCATTAACACTTTTCCTAAATTCAGACAGCAGGATCTTCAAGAGGGACCACCACATCACACTCTATTACGGATTACAGAAAAAGTAAAAGTAAAGTAAAAAAGTAAACTGAACCCAACAATTGGGGTTTTGGTATTAACTACTCCTTCACAGCCCAGAGAGAGAAATCACACCTGAAACAGGCCACCTTCGAGGCCAGCACCATTTTGAATCTGAGTTTCTTCTCAATAAACTTCTTACTTCTTCGAAGCTGATTTAAAAATAAACAACAAAAGCTACTTAAAACATTTTCTTTCTGTGCTAAGTCAGCACAATGGTAACAGGTAGATACAAAGAAGTGCACAGAAACCATACACCAGGCTTTGACAACAGACTTGACTTGCAAAAGCACTAGAGAAGGCGGCTTTTCGCAAAAACACAAGCCAGGCTTGAACACAGAAACATTTACAAGCACTGATATAGACAATAGAAGCAGGATTTAATCACAGAAATGTTCTACATTAAGTTGCTTATAAAAGACACGTGTCGTATTTTGGCACAGCTTGCACATATGGTTATATTTCAACCGTAGGGAAAGGAGATGCTACTCGTGCGACTCAGGGTTAAGTACACAGTAAAAAATGAGTTGTGTTACCCTCAGAAAAATACATCACACTCTACTAAAGAGATTGCTTCCGGAAGACCAAAAGCAAATGAAAATTGCAGCCTTTACATAAGGGCCTTTCCAGGATTTAGTCTAGCACACTACTTGGCTAAACTGTTATTAGAAGTCAGTAGATTCTCATTGTCACATACTACATATTCTCCAGAAATTTTACTAGAAGCTCTGCAACTTCTTTTTTAGCTAACTTACATGGAAAGCCACTTCCAAAAACTGCTTTTTATGTTTTTGTCAGAGATTCTTGCCAACTCTAAGAATGACTGGAAGTATATGGGATGTGGCTCCCTCTGTAAAGCAGCACATTTATTAGAAAGCATAAAAGCAATCAGTACTGAAAGAAGCAATGGTAGTAGCACAAGCACTCCACACAAGCAGCTACTTCTGTGGTATTCTGGGGTATTTGCAATAATTTTACCATCATCCCCTATGCTTTTGTTGGGCCTCTTTGTTCTTTAACTTCAGATCTTGAACAAATACCTGAGTAAAATGATCAAGATGCATTTAATAACAAAATGAAGAATGAACTGACTTGAATTGCATTTTAAGAGTGAAAAACTCCTTTGTAAAACATGTTTTACACTCCAGTGTATTTGTACTGTTTGTTTTTCCAATTAGATATTTGTTCTTTGGGTAGGAATAACCAAATGTTTCCATTTACAACTATTTATTTCTAACAGATTTGACAGTCTTTTGCTAAATAAGACACTTGCTGTACTCAAGCACAAACAGCATAGGTCTTCATAAATGTTCACAATTCAAATGCATTACTTAGTTTACTAAATGATTCAGTTAAGTGTTCTCCACTTTTCCTTTTCACCTCATGATTTTTACCAAAACGCATACAGCTGAGTTTGAATCCTAAAGACAAGGTTTTTTTAGAGTTTGCCTTGAATTACCTTAAACCATTTCTGGAATATTTATTTACTATTTTCAATTCATCAATTCATTGTCCAAAATTCACATAGTATTTGGACGAAGAAGGCTTTGCACATATTTGGTAGTTACAACAAAGATTTCCATAACAGGCTGGCGCTAGTTTAATGTTTCTTTCAAAGAGGCAAATCTCTAGGCTCTCAGCTACCTCTGAAATGTTCCTCAAGAACTTCAGAGCTTATGGTTCTCTGTCTTCACAGATGTTAAAACCTACCACTATACTTTTCAACTCCTCCTTTCTCAACTGTGAGGAGACTTTTGGACTAGGACTACTCTTTTCAGCTAAGGAAAAAAAAGAGTTCTTTTTCTAGAAGTGATTTCTAAAATCTGGTAATGAGGACTAGCAGTTAAGCCCAGAGCTTCAAGAAAGTTTTGAGTCTTTTATGTTCCTTTTATGTTCCTGGAAGTGAACAAATAATAAAGATACAGCTTTTTTTTTTTTTTTGCCAATGAATTAAAAGTATAACATTTAAGAAAACAATTGTATAGCAAAAATCTATTTGTGGGACTGAAAACCACAATGTGTAATGAGATATGACAAATGTTTCTAGCAGTTACACTCCGAGACAAGAAGTTTGCAAACATTGGTTACAACTATAGCATTTATGCCTCAGCATTGACTAAACTGGCACAGCAGTCCCAGCACCGTAACTGAAAGATTTAAATGAGCATTTTATCCGTAGTGACTTCACAGCAGCACATATTCAGATTTAAGAGAAGCCAGGGTTATTAACAGCTACTGCAGATTTTTAATATCACTACAGAGACATAATTTTTCACAAACAAGTACAAAACTAACATATACTAATATAATACGATGGCCACAGAAAAACAGTGTAACTACTCCTTTCACAAAAGCTGATAGTATTTTATAATTAAATTTGGCATTAGAAAAATACCCTCATGCAGATAGGATTTTTTCTTACTTTTTTTTCTCCCACCCTCCAGAAATTCAGGTTTCATCAATTAAAACATCCTAAGGAGACTGCAGCCTTTTCTAGGTCAGCCAATTTTCTACTCACTTTGGTTTTATGTTACTGATGCAATAAATGCAGTCAATCAAAAAGACAAGCAAGATGTAGAAAGTAACTTCTTTATTCAAGTCTAGTGCCAGCCTCAGAAGACATGTTTCAACCCTTAAGGCATACATTTTTATATGGGTTCAAAGATTAAACACTAATATCTTTAAGTTTGACAAGCTCTCCTGCAATCTGCGAGTTTATCTGTGTAAATATGGAATAATCTAGGTTGTAAGGGACCTCCAGAGGTCAGCTAGCCAATCCCCAGCTCACAGCAGTTCTAATTAAAGAAGGTTGCTCAGGGCCACATCCAACAGAATCTTGAAAACTTCCAAGGATGAAGGTTCCACAACCTTTCTGGGCAGCTTCACCCAATATTTGACTATTTTCTTGGTAAATTCATTTTTCCATGAATCTAAACAGAATTTCCCATGTTAAAATTTACATCCATTGCCACTCATCCTATTGCTGCATGCTTCCAAGAAAAGCCTGGCCTCATCTTCTCAATTTACTCCAACCAGCTAGACATCAACAAGGTCTCCTCCGAGCCTTCTCCTCCTTAGCCTCAGGAAACACAGGTCTCAGCCTCTCCACGTATCCCATGTGCTCTAGCCCTCAAAGCACCTCGTTGGCTGGACATGCAGGTTCAACAGGAGACATCAGTATCTTTCTGGAATGGGAGAGCTCAGAACAGGACACAGTGCCCATGATATAAGCAGCGAAGACAGCAGAAGGGTCACTTCCTTGTGAATAGGTTATTGAGGTTTTATATTTGAGAACTCAAGTTGTCTTTTTATCATGAATAATTGCATTACAAACTTGCATACAGATTTGAAAAAAAAAACACCCTAATACCCTACAGTTCTGTACTCAAACTCTACTGTCAGAAGAGACACCAGTTATTCAAAAAACACAGATTTTAAATCTTTATCTTACCTGCTTCTTTATCTCTAATAAAGGCTTATCCACATTACCGCTATCAATAACCCATTATAATGAGAGAAAGTTGCCCAGGATTTATTGCATTCATTTTCACAGACATGTTCTCCCAAATCCCATTAAACCTGATTCCAGGAAGAGTCTCTACAAAACCAAAATGAAGAGAGTATTCCACTGTACCCCAAAGCGCCTCACAAGGTGGACCTACAAGCAATAAGACTGCTGTCTATAAAAATCAGATTGTTTTTAGCATGTGGGCACCAGACCTTTCATAAAAACCTACTCTGCCCATATTAACAGCTGTGAGCATTCAGGACTTGCCACAGCTTAAAAGGAACATAAACGCTACAGTCCTCCCTCTTCTCCTTGACCAAACTCTGCTCCCTCTTCCTGAGGAAGTGCCATGAGTCCTAGTTTGGCAAAGCACGTACGCAATGAATTATCTGGAGGCTACTATATTGTGGCATCTAAAGTTCTTCTAGAAACTTAAAGGAATTTTGTTTATAACATTCCCTTCAGTACATAAGTGAACAGCAGTGACTGGGAAACAGCAGGCACAATAGGAATTAAGAACTTGAGATCTAAAAATCTATATTCAAATGATTTTGCTTACTTTAAGTCTTTCTTCCCTCCTCTCTAGAGGCATAAGGGAATCCATTCTAATGTGAAAAAGCTTAGAGAGTCCAAAAAACCCTCCTTGTTACTCAAAAACTGTTCATTTTATTGGTTAGATTCCAATAAGTTATCATGGAAATTAATAAATCAAGGTACCCTTATTTAAGTCCCAATCTCCTCATTTTATACAACATCAAGAAGGCTTTTTTTTCCCCCCCAAATGCAGTCTTGGAAAACCATTAGCTGTTTGCTTTAGATCAAAACATTGCCATAGAGATATATATTTCAGTTTAGAATTGTATTGCAGAACGAAAAAGCAATTTTCTCTTCATTCTTTGTTATTCCCACAAGCCTCTTGATAGATCCCAAAAATATTTTTCTATCAAACTCATTTAACATTTTGACAGAATATATATACACGCACATACATACATGTGTGTGTGTGTGTGCGCATATATATATATCTCAGAATTATGCACCACTTGGAGAGTTAACTTCACTGTTCCTTTATTTAGATTTGTTTCCTTTTGCTTATTTGTGTCACTTCCTCACGCCATGACAATACGGTTGGAGATGTCAGGCCTTCATCTTAAGCACTGAGGGACTACACTGAAGCATTAATTCAGGTTTTAACCCATCCACCGATTACTGCATTTTCTAATCCTGTGCTCCCTTAATTATACATAGAGTCAGGAATAACTGACTTGTGTTTCTACAATATCCCACAATTTTTTTTAATTGATAGATTTTTTTCCCCCCATATGTTTCAATAAAGGTGTCAATAGTAACATTACTGTATTTGGTGAATGTGACTCTTGAGAGATTAACTGTTAACAGAACCACAAAGAAAGGACTTGCAATGAAAGCAAACGGACCTTTTAGTTTCTTAGCACTTCAACAGAGTGGTACTACTTGCTAAAACCCTAATTTTGAACTGCCACCTTCTTAGCCTTTGGTGATGCTTTCATTGGTCTCCACATTAGCCAGAGCCAGCGTGACTACCTGCATTCCAAACACCTTCATCTGCAGATTTTCAAGAGCTATATGTGGAATATATACCTATATATGCATCTATATATATATAAATATGTAGAAGCATAAATATATATAAATTCACACACACACAAACATATAACATACATGCTAAGGACTAATGTATTTCTCCTTCCTGCACAAAGGGAAAAATAACAAAATTCCAAACCCAGAAAGCCAAAGTGACCAAACCTGAGATATTTCAGGGACTGATCATACCTTTCACAGCAGTAACAGTTCTGACACTACATGTTAAAAAAAAAAAAAAAAAAATGTGGACAGCTAATACACCAGCTAGGACATGTAAGTCTTAATCAAGGTTTTTACATTTAAACTCTCAGTTTTTACGTTAGTGACTTGGCCCATTTAAAGTGTTAGTGAAGAGAATACAAGATTCCTAATTATACATCTGTGTGACCAGTAAACAGATGAGAGAAAGACCCCAAACTCTGTCACGCTCAGCTTGCATCCTTGGATAACGTTAACTTCAACTTGGACAGCTTTGCTACGATCTCTCATTATCCATTCTCCAGTGAGCCTTGCTCCTTCCACAAGTAATTATCCAACATGCCTGGGGACTTGAAAGACACATTCAAAAGTAATAGCACATACATGCTACTAATTGAACATAATTTCTCAACTACATAGGGCTTTTTTTAGGCTTTCTCAGTTTGGCAGCAGCAGCTTACACTTACATACTTCATTTTAATTCCCAAATATGCAGCCTAAGAAAATCCTGAAGGAAAAGTTTTTTACATCTGTTTTTTCTGCTGTTTGGAGGCAGAAGAACATAACTGGGGTCTGTGTAGAGAGATGGGGGAAAGATCTCAGCTTCAGCCCAGTACTGACTGACAACTAAGGCTTTCTGGAGCACTGTGCTTGGAAGGCAGGACGAGCAGTGCCACAGCTCCCCGAACACTCCAGCAGCACATTGCGACACTGCTGCCCGAAGCAGCAGTCGCACCTTCCTCCTCTCTTCACTTGCTCCCGGTTCTGAGCTGCCCCTTGACCGGTCAGCGTGAGACCAAGTGCCCACGAGCGAGGCAGACGCCTTAACGTGGGGCCCGCCTTGAAGTTAACTCGGGGCCACCGCGGCGGCTCTCCGGGCGGCTCGCTGAGAGGCCGCACAGACAGTGGAGGGGGCAGCGCAGGGGGGCGCGGGACGCCTCTGGTAGCCACCGCTCCAGGTGCCACGACCTGCTCTGCGCCGCCGGTGGTGCCCAGCTGAGGGCCCCCCCAGGTAAAACAGGGGGACCCGGGGCTGGGCTGGCGGCACCAGCACCCGCCCGCGTTGCCGCTCCCTTAACAGCCCCGGGTTCTGCCCCACGAGCGCGGAGTGGGCCCGTCCACCCGCCCCACGGGGCTGCCGCGGCCTCTGCGGCCGCTCCGGTGCCTCCAATGCCGCTCTAGGCGGGGAGGCAACCTGCGCCCCGGCGCAGGCCGCTGCCCCGCTCCGCTCC
>PTEX01000004.1:1578704-1616993 GCA_003342815.1 Eudromia elegans | reverse complement strand
GAGCCGCTGCGTGCGCTCCATCCTCCCGCTGCACCCGCCGCCCCCACCTGCCCCGCCGCGCCGCGCCGCACCGGAAACGCTGCCCGTCACCTCCGCCAATGGCCGCAGGATACGTCACGCCCATGGGCGGGGCCCAAAGGGGGGGACAGGGCCCGCGGTGCAATGAGAGGGGTGTCCGTGAGGGGGGCGGGGCAGAGGGGAAGGAAGGGGCTGGGTGGAGCGTGCTGAGGGGGTGGAGCCATCAGTTGGAAGCTGCCCAATCACCTGGCGGAGAGGTAACGGGAGGGAGGGGAAGAGGCCGCACTAGCCAATCAAGAAGCAAGAGTGAGGGAGGAGGGCGTGAACGGGCCTTGGACTCTGTCCAATGAGGGGAGGGAGGAGCCGGACGGCGGTTAGGGCGGCAGCCAATGGGCGGGTGTGGGGCGGGTGTTGGGTGGTGTGGTGCTGAGGGTGGTGGTTCCCTGCCCAGCCCTGACCGGCCGTTACCTGCGGCCCTGGGCCGGGCCCTGACGCGGCGGGTGAGGGCCCGGTGATCGGAGCGCTGCGCCGAGGCGGCAAATGCCGCCTGGCTGCGGTTAAACATCCCTTCCTTCCTGACCGGGAGTTTGGCTGTGCTCTGCCCTGACCCCCTTTGGAAATAGGTGTTTCATCCCAAGGCTGGGCAGCCCCAGCGTGGGGTAAATCTTGCCAGTCCTGGTCAATTTGGGCTCCCACACATCACACCCACCCTGCCAGAGGAAAGGCGGCTCGAAAGCCAAGGAGGGGAGAGCACCAGAACTCCTTGCAAGTGCTCTGAGTGTTAATTGAATCCTTTGTCTTGCTCTGTCTCCCTCCTAAAATGCTGGGAAAGAAATAGCCCAACAAGGTCAATCACCTGCAGAAAAGACAGCGGGTTTGACCTGTGATGTTTCCCAGGCAACTGCATGGCCACGGTGCTTCCTTAAGCACCATTTGAGACAAGCAGTTAACCCACTGGGAACAGGCTTAAGCAGGTGGATTTGAGGGAACAAAGTCATCCCTTTAGTTTGCCTGTTGTTGATGGGTCTTTTTCTGTACTGTAGCTCATTTTGAAGCTTCTGTCATGGATCACATGGGAGGGCTGGAATGAGCACAAAGTTCTTAACAGAAGTGAAATAACTTTTCCAAAGAGTTGTTTTCTCTTCCCTCGTCTAGAAGCTGGGAGAGCATCTCGAGTGGTTTCAATCTATGTGTAGGCTCCCATATGATGCCAATAGATCTAGTATCTCTGAGTCACCTTTAGAGAGGAGAGCTTTTTGTAATGATGGATACAGATGCAGGCTCAGGAGTAACTGGAAGGTCAGGTTGGGTGTGGGACCTTTCAAGGTTAGAGCAGAGCTGTGTTAGGCCTTATACCCTTTTTGTTTTTTTTTTTTTTTTTTTCCTCCTGTATGTGGACACTCCCATATCTCAACTGCGGCTAAAGCAGGTATGAACTTGCCTGGAAAACATTCATTCGTCACCTGGTTTCAGCATGCAGTGGGACACTTTCAGCTGAGCCGGCCTGGGCCGTGTCCCCCCACACATTACAGGGCAGGGAGCAGGAGGCAGGTGGGTGTAGAAGTCAGTGGTCAGAGCAGCCAGCAGCTGTTCTGCACTCAGCTGCTGGCACCAAGTGAACCTCCTTTGGTGCAGGTGCAGTTGGGAGGGCTCCAGGGGAAGCACAGGGAGCACCTTTGCTGGTGAACTTGTCTGGATAAGGAAGGAAGAGCTCTTGGGGAGATGAAGGAATGAGGAAACAAAAGGAGGGATAATGAATGAAAAATAAAATGAGTGAGCAAGAGAGAGAGAGGAGTGTCCTAGGGCCTAGGTAGCACAGATTTTGTTTCTGCCTCTGTTACTGTAGTTGGCTGGGGGTATTTTCTTCCTGACTCTCCTGCCTTTGGATAAAATACCTTGGGTAATGTTGACCTATGTGAATCAGCTGTGTGCTAGGGGGACAGATGTCCTTTTGCAGAAGGTGTGAGCATAGCCCATGGCCACCTGCACATGTGGGAGTTTCAGGTACTGGTGTTTTCTTTCTCCTAAGGATAAGGTAGTTTAGCTGCCAGTTTAGCACATAGTGTTATCTGTTGAATTTAGAGAGCCCCAAATCTTTCCACATGTAGGTACCTGCACACTGGTTACCTCATCCCCTTGTTAAACCCAACTAGCCTGAACCCATTCAGTGTGGTGGTTTCAGTTTTGGTTTAGGAAAGATGGGCAGAAAAAACATTGAGACACTATGACATGCCAGTCTGTGAGACTGGGAAATCTCACACAGCAGTTGCAGCAATTCCCTGCTGATAGGACCTCATCACACTAACAGGACCCACCAGTCCCCTGCATGGTACCAATGTAACCTGGTGTCTGGGGGCACTTGGCTTCCTTTGCAGGAGTGCAGAAGGCTGGGCAGCAAGGGCAAGTTCCCTGTGGCTCTGTTGTGACAGGAACCAGGGCATCTGTGGAGACAGGTCCCAGCACAGGGCCATCATTCTGGTCGCAGCTGCTGCCATGGCAGTGCTGAGTGCATCCTGCAGCGCTTCCCAGAGCTGCAGTGGGAGTCCGTGTGACACGTGAAACACCTACATACACAGGTGAGCGCAGCTTGTGCCTACAGGTGTAAAACTGCAGCAGAACCAGATGAACTCAGAATAACAGATTCCAGTTCTAATTTCTTTTTAGGTCTTAGCACTGCTATTTGCGGGAGCTAGCAGAGCAAACTCAGAACTGAATGAAGCACAGAACTGTATCAAAAAGACAAATGGGTTGAAAAGAAGAGCAGACCATAAGTAACAAGTCAGACTAGCAGGGATTGCTGCATAGCAGGCTCATATCAACAGGGAGCTTACATCACTGATGTGACTCAATGTGTGCTCTCTCTGTGGATTTAGGGATCACAGAGTACAGCTGTAAAGTTTGAAGACAGCAGGAGGCAAGTTCAGCAATGGAATGACCAGTGGGACAAAGAAAGTGCAGAAAAATTTTCTACTCCAATGTCCCAAAGAGATACAGTGAGGGCTTTCTTTGGTGATACAACTTAAGGACTTGTCACTGAGTTGTGACTGAGGGGTAGGTATTCCTTTGAGAAAGAAGACAGTAACAGACAGAATTTGGTACATAAATGTTGCCAGCTATGCAGAGAATTTCCATGGAAGTTTGGAAGTACATGTACTTCTATTGAAGTACAAATTGAAACACAGGAGGTTCCATCTCCATGTGAGGAAGAACTTCTTTCCTGTGAGGGTGACAGAGCACTGGAACAGGCTGCCCAGAGAGATTACGGAGTCTCCTTCTCTGGAGATCTTCCAAACCCGCCTGGATGGCACCCTGTGCCATGTGCTCCAGGGGTCCCTGCTTGAGCAGAGGGATTGGACTAGATGATCTTTAGAGGTCCCTTCCAAAGTCAACTATTCTGTGCATCTGCGAAGTCCTTAAGGTAGCAGTAGTCAGAAATTAGCCTGAGTCATTTACTTTTATGCTTGCAATACAAAGAAAGAATAAGCAGCAGCTCAGCCCTTGTGTGCACAGCAGTTAATAGCAGATGGGGTGCCCTGAGAGGGAGCAGACCATGTTCTGCAGGTCTCTTCTCTTTCATTTTCAGTCCCCAGGTGTGGGCTGAAGTAAGCACAAAATGATTTTTGAAGGTGTGATTGAAAAGGCTGCTATTTGGGTAGACCCCTGCAGTGCTGAGAGGTATCTGTGTTTCTGTTTTCTATGTTTTTTTTTTTTTTTTCCTTTTTTTTTTTTGTCTCTTCAGGCTGTAGCCACAAGCATAGCATTGTAACTCCAGGGACTATAGAGGGAAGTAACTGAGGGAAACACTGAGCACCCTGAACATTGATTTTTAGCTTGAGT
Organism: Eudromia elegans; assembly: GCA_003342815.1. Lineage (NCBI taxonomy): Eukaryota > Metazoa > Chordata > Aves > Tinamiformes > Tinamidae > Eudromia > Eudromia elegans. The sequence continues at coordinate 1,613,138 of PTEX01000004.1, read as the reverse complement.
CTGAGCAGCAGAACACCTGCCTGAGGCATTGGAGAAGGATTAGCGCAAGTGTGGAAAGCTCTTTGGGGATCTTAGAACTAATCAAATAGCCCTTGAAAAAAGCAGATAGTGATCAAGATGTCCCAGGAGAATTTGTCAAGCTGTAGCTAAACTTCATGGAGAGCTTTTGGAGTAATTTATAAGTGGGAGTAATCCTGGGAAGGTTGGCTAATCTGACATGGGACTGCCCATCAGCTGCTCTCAATATGTCCTGATAAGCAAGAAGATTTTAAGTAATCACAGCAGATTGCCTTCTTCTGGTGGCAGCAGGGGGAAGCAGGTACCCCTGCTTGGACAATGTGGTTGGTTTAACTTCACTTAAGCTCGGGAATTGTTTCTGCTCCAGGAGAGATCTCTCCTGTCCTTAGTGCCTTCTGCAGTGAAAGCTACAGTTCTGGATTTGCTGCAACTTCTGTTTTATTTGCTCTGTGAATAAAGCTACTTTGGAAATAATACAACTTCTAAAGATACATGATGCAGGGAAGCCTTAGTTGTACCCTGGAAGCTCTGCATGCTGATTTGGACCATGACTTGTAAGTGTGCTGGACCATTTGCTATTCCAGTATGCGTGCCTGGAGAAATGAGTGAGGCTTGTGTAACACTGTTAAGGTGAAATAGCAAAGGAGTTAGAACAGGAATGTGAGCCTGGAGCTGCAAGAGGCCTGAGAAGATACACTAGTGATTGAAAGACATATATGAATATGGGTCTGATGATCCATAAGAAAACAGACTTAAGAAGGAGTGGGCTGATACGTGTAGGATCAGGATGTTGACCAATCAAACAGTGATGGGAGGGAATCCAGTGTGTTAGAGGGGATGAGTGACAGATTGAGCTAACCACCTGCAGCCTTTTGATATGTGCAGCTAGCCAGAAGTTCAGTCTTTCAGTTAGGAGGAAAAATAGATAGCTGTATTTAGTTGGGTATTTCTTTTGTTTTTATTACAAAATAAGCTAAAGATTTTATTTGCCACTGCATGAGGGAATCAAATAGTAGGAAACAATTTCCTCGTTTATGGCCCCAAGCTTCTCTCAGGCAGTACTAGAGACCTCTCTTTCTCTGGGTTTCAGCTGGAAATGACTACCAAGACTACTGTAGCCGTGTTTGGAGCTCTGTTTTCCATGCTTTATCTGTCCTTCCTTGGGGCAGTCATCCTCGTGGTTGCTGTGCAAAATGTACTCAGAAGCCCTCCTCCGTACATACGCACACACAGAGTTTGGGTTCCTGGCTTTTTGTCTTTCCTCTGAGCAGTGATTTGTGCAGTGTGACTATGTGTGTGTGTTGGGAAGTTTTTTGTTTTGTTTGTTTTTCTTAACGGAGTTGGGTTGTTTTCTACAGCTGACTTGATCAAAGGCTGGCAGTTATATCACCTGCTTCCCCAGTGTTTCACTCAACCCATGGTAACATTTGTTTTGTTTCTGGAGCCTGAGATCTAAATCCTTCCTAATACCACTGTGGTGGAATTGTGTGTTGTCTTCTTCAGATCACTTACTAGTGCTGTAGGACCCACAGAGGATGTAGCTCCAGGAAACTCTAGATTTTTCATCAGAAGAAGCTGATATGGGTAAAAACTATCCTGGAAAAAATGAAGAATTTGATCCTCCCATGTAGGACTGAAAGACGAATACCTATTTGCCTTCTGCCCTTATCTGTCTTGTAGTTTAGTAGAGCAGGAGAAACAGGTTTGGAAACGAGTGACAAAGGTAGCATGGCTTACTTTGTCATTGCTCTTGGTTTAGGCTGGCTTTTGTCAATGGAAGACCTGACACAGTGTGTGGTCAAGATGGAGATGCACTGGCAGAATGGTGGTGAATCAGGACCACTTTTAGGACCTCTTCAGCAGTAGTGTCTGGGAACAGGGCAGTATTAGTGCCACCTCATCTTCTATCTAGTCCCTGCCATATGTCATATGTCACCTGTGCTCCTTCACTTTCTGTGTCTAGCCTTCAGGGCCCTTCACTGTCACTGCTGCCCACCGCTACTCAATCTGGTAAATGATGAAGCAAGGTAGTGGAAACTTGCTTTAGCTCTTAGCTTTGGTCAGGCTACCTGAGGCAGTAGGACCTATTTATGATGACTGGGATGTCCCTACCAGCCATAAGCAGGGTGAGTTTCTGCCCACTAAGTATTTTCCCAGTGCTCATCTTGGAGCAGATTTAAGTAGCCCAGGAAGTGCAAGAGGAAGCACTGTCAGAATGGGCATCGGAACAGCCCTCAGTTTACGGGAGCCCTGAACCCAGAACATGCATCATTAGCCCCTTCCTCTCAAAGACATCAGGGGTTTGACTCGACATAAATGACATCATGGAGTTTCCTATTTAATGGTACACATTTATCTCTGCTGGTTTTGGAAGTGAAGAAGAACCTATGGCTCTAACCTATGGCCAAGTTCTGGGCCTTCTCTGCTACTCATGTTGGGTGATATTGAGCCAACAAATGTATTTCTTTGTGCCACATGGTCTTAATCCATAGAATGAGATAGTGGGAGCCATTACGCTCCCTCTCCATGCGCCAGTGAGGATGAAGTGAAAGGCTGCATCTGTGCGGCATAAACAAAGGCCTAATTTACATGTAAATGTGTGTGATATCGCTGTAGCAGCAGAGTTGTGCCAGAGAGGCCCTCCTTGTGTGCGGGCAGCTGATGTCAGCAGAATAGGGCTCTTTTTCCAGCAGAACTTTTCCAAGCACTATGAGCTAGATGAGCAAAAACATTGAATACCGATATAACTGTGTCCGTATTAGGACCCAGAGCCCCGTGACATTTTAATTTCTAAATTTTTCTTAGTCACTTGCATACTTCTGAGCATCTAGGCCTCAAAGTTTTGGCCACATGGAACATATCTTTTTCCCTGTCACTATATTGGCAAATGGTTTCAGAGTAGATGCGGCCACACTTTATCAAGGGCTGCAGAGCACTCTGAGATGCACTGGTAACGGGCATCGAGCCTGGCAAAGCACGATCAGGCTGCTGTAGGTAACTTCAAGGAGGGCTACAAGTGTTTTAGCTGCTTCTGACAATGTGGTTGGTGCTGCAGAAGATAGGATAGGTTTCCGCTTATTCACCTGCAAGAAGACAGGACTAAAAGCCCATGTAGGCCCTGACACTAATGAGGGAACAGAGAAGTCAGCTGCATATGGTCTCCTTTGCGCACTGTCCCCTCAGCGGCTGTGCCTGCCTTCTTTGTGAGAGCTGTGCCATCTCCTGAATGCGGCAGTTCACGTGCAGCAGCTCCTCATCTGCTGCATGTGCAGTTCTTCAGTCCTCTGCAACCTTTCACGGGGTCACCGCCCGGTGTCCCACAGCTCTCGTGCTCCAACTCTTTGTGCCCGCTTAGCTCACAAAGTCTTCACCGATGAAGACTGTGGCATAATAGAGTTTTAGTCAGCTGGAAACTCTCCTGAGCTCTTGGCACAAGCCTGTCATGATACTGGAAGAGGTATGCAGAGAATCAGTGACCTTTGCACATGCCTTGCCTTAAGGGAAATAAATCCAAACTCCTTACACAGCATTAAAGACTTGCCAAACTGGCTGCAGTGCAGAAGAAGGGTGAGTAGCAAAGGATGAAGTGAGGAAGAATTATGTGGCTTCCAGCTAAGGCAGTCTGGCAGTGGGCTTGATCAGTCAAGGAATTAATGACAGCAAGAGCTGTTGCTAGGGAGATGAGACCGGGCATTTTGTCCTCTGCACGGAGAAAGAGGTTGTAGGGCCACAGTGCCGACTTAAGACATCTCTGCTGTTAGGCTTCATTTTCATCCCTAATGAAAACCATTACAAAGGTGGCCCGTTAGAAGAGAGCACCCTGTAGAGAACAGGGGAGAGGGAAGGGGAATGGAGGAATCCGCACACCCGAGTGCCTGAGTAGAGAGCAAACGTGCAGTTCTGCAGTTTGTTACTTTTCCTTCCTCCTCTTCTGCTCAGAAAAACTGAGTGAAGGAAAATGAGCTGAGAAGACACGTGCCTGAAAGCACTTCCGCTTTATTAAATTTTCTGCTTGCAGGGTGAGTCAGTCCAACTCAGCGACCCAAAAGAAAATTATCCACCCCTCACCCTCTCCCCCCCCCCCCCCCCCCAAGAAAAAAGGTAGTTTTCCTATGGATCAGTGAGCAGAACCAACTGAGTTAGTGACTAGAAGGAGGCCACAGATCAGTTTTAAGAATAAACTACTCCCCCTGTGAAGCAAATGTCCTTAATTACAAAATCTGTATTTGGGCTGTGGGAGCAGTGGGAACGCAGAGGGAACCAGCTACTTGAAACAGCTCAGTCTAGAAAAATAGCCCTGGAGATGTGGGAAGGCTGGTTGCCCCTTCTTCTGACAAGCATTTTGCTGGACGTTATTATTTGGATAAGAAGGAAAAAGGCTTTGTTATACTGTGCATTTTATATAGGAAAAGGTGAAGAAATTGAACTGAATTGTTAACTACTCATAACTGGAGTAATTAGAGACTTACTCGGAGTACTTAAAAGCTGGGGGAGAGGAAAGATGTCAGAGGCTGTGTCCTACCATAGCAGAGGAATCTGCCGCTGGACGAGGGATGGATATTTGGGCTTCCGTGAGGGAACGGTGTCCTGCCCTGGGCAGCACGTGTGCCGAGGACTCGGGAGCTGCCTTGGCTCCGTGTGTGCTGATCACTATCAGCTGAACAGGCTCCATGCCTGCACCCTTAAAAGACCACTGTGCTGGAAAAGCGTGGGGCACCTTCTGCAAACAGCACCGTTTCCTGGAAAACCGCGGCCCCGGTGGCGGCGCCGGTGCCTGGCTGCTGTACCGGCCGCGGCCACGAGGGGGAAGTGTGCGCCCGAGCATCGGGTGCTTCCTGCGGGCCGGCGGAGCGCGGGGCGCGGAGCGGTGCCGGCTCAGGGGCGAGCCGGCTCGGGCACAGGCACACGAGCAGGCAGCAGCCGTGCGAGCAGAGCCAGGGAGGAGCAGCGCCCTGAACGGGAGCCGCCTCTGCCCCCTCAGAGCCCCGCGACTTCCCAAATGGAGGAGGGGGAGACGGGCAGCCCTGACCACTGCTAGGAGAAACGGGGACAGCTTGGTGTGGGATGCTGGGCAGCCGAGTGGAAAGATCTCATGTCAGTCGTATCCTTGATCTCTTACAGTACCTACCAAGAGATGTGAGCAGCGGGTCTGGCCAGCAGGGCCGAAGCACCTGCCCACGGGCTCCCTGCCATCTCACAGAGCAGAGAAGGGCACAGTCATCTCCCTAAGTACCTGTTCCTTGAGGATATTCTTTCCCCTCAAGGGCAGTAGCAGAGGAAAGCCAAGGCAACTTATTCCTTGTTCATGCCACACTATCTGAACGGATTACCTCTATGAATAAGCTGCCCAAGAGCTGCAGACGGGTTCTGCGGCAAGGCTGCAGTGAGGACAGGCAGTGTGTGGTGCGCGAAGGCCGGCGGTGGTGCTGGCCTTCCACAGCAGGTCCTGCCGGCACAGCCGAGGGACAGCTTGCTGTAGGAGCAGGGGCCGTAGCCTGGCCGTTGCGTACAGGCACCACAGATATGGCTGGAGGGGAGCTCAGGGAAGGCGTGCTGCTCAGCGAGCGCACGTCGTGCACAGCGCACGCGGGAGGGGAGGGCTGCTGCAGAGCGGGGCACGTGGCCGTGTCTGGGGCCGCTGCGTGCGTGCTGCGTGAGCAGCGTGCAGCCTGCGCCGTGCACGGCGGATGTGCCGGGGAGGGCTGCGCGGAACCGCCGAGGCCGCTATGCAGCTCCGCAGGTGAAGCACTGCCGTGGCGGCTGCGCTCTGCCCCCCGCCCTGCTCCCTGTGCTCTCCGGAAAGCACCAGGCTCTCTTTCCCTCTCGGACACGGGCTGAGGGTTCTGCTGAGCCCTTTCTGGACAGCAGGAGTGCTGAGCAAAGTGGTCAGTGCCGCTCCATCCTTGCAGGAGACGGGGATGCTCTCTAGGTGCCTCCTACCTTAGAGGCTGGTGCAGTGCAAAGACAAAGGGCTGTGGTTTGAATTGCTGCAGTAAACGGTGGCTCTAGGGCTGTATGTCCATGCACTGTCTTTATTAACAGAGAAGTCTGAGGCAGGTGCCAGCTGTTAAGGACTGTGTACGGGCAGAGAGCTGCCTGCTGAAGGACCTGTCTCCACACGGCACGTGGGGTGTGCAGAGGAGCAGTGCAGTGAACTGCAGCCCTCACTTCACCAGGAGGGAAGCTGCTCCCCAGCGACAGCCATTGCAAGAGTGTGCAGATAGTCCCAAGGCCGCGTGCACCTACGGCCTACCTGCTCCTTGCACTGGTGTGTCCACAGTCAGTACTGCAGCACACACGGCATGTGCTTTCTGTTCTTGCTGAGCTGTGCCAGGTCATGCCTTGTGCTGCAGCCTCTGGCAGAGAAAGTACAGCTCCAGTTCTGCTGGACTGGAACATTGCAGGCGCACAGGGTATACAGCCAGAGGTGAAGGCTCACGGCTCCTCCTCACTGATGTGCCTACTGCAGCAACTTTCCATGGGTAGGTGCCTCTTCTTCCCTTGAGGAAGAGTCCCTCTTTTTGCCTTTTTTGTTTAAAGCACAGAAAAGGCAGGCTGAACACTGACCGACAGGTACTGTCATCTTTCAGAGGGCTAGCAAAAGAACAAATAGCTGCATTTTGGGTTAGGTGAAACAATTTCTATGCAGCAGATATTTGCTAATTTATACTGCTGTGAGGTCTTGTTAGAAATATATTTTTGAATGAAAAACCAAGGAAGTAATGCAAAATAGATCTGCATGTTTTCCAGGACATGGTTAAACTTTTCATAGTGGTAGCTGTCAGTCTGTGTGCTATGAGCATCTCCTCATAAAAATACATCATGGGAGGTGTCTGTCATTCGGTCTTGGCTGAGCACTGACCTTGACTATTTGATCTCAATTAAGCAAATGCATGACTAATGTTTTTCCTCCCCTGCTCTTCTGCTGCAGAGAAAATAGTATTTGATGAAGCAAACTCAGTGCTTGCATGCTTACTCTCCATATGAAACCCACTGTCACTAGACTTTATGTAACCTAAACAAACAACAAAACCAAACAACCTCCACCTTCTCCCTCCATGATTTCTTATGTCAATTCCAGGGAAAAAAAAAGATATTTAAAAATATGAAATATAATTCTGGTTTGCTGCCTTCAGCATGGTACAGCCTCTGCTGTTCCCAAAAAAATGTATGTTGTGGATGCCAGAGAGGAGTGAGTAGTTAGAGATCACGTAGAACATGCCACCTCTTCATTTCTTCATGCTTGCTCTCCTGAGATCGTTTAACTTTCCTTTAACTTTTCTCCTCTCATTTTGTCCTGGAAGGGAAGAACTGCTGGTGGGAAGGCAGTGGTAGCAGTAAGACCATGCAAGTCTTGCCTTGCTGAGGAAGACTCCTATGCAAGCTAGAGGGTGTCTGCAGAATGGTTCCAGTTTCCATCCAGGTATGTGCTGATGCCTCAAAACATCAACTCAAGCCCAAATCCGTCTTCGAGATAATCACAGCACCAGGCTGGGAAGGGACACATCCCTGGAGCAGATCCCTGTGCTTATGTTTGACATCCAGCAGTATCTGTTGACAGCAGGGGCTTTCCCTCTGAGAAATGAGAGTGGGAGGTTAGTGAGGAAAAGAAACATTTTTATTACCCACTTTGTGATTGGGATCTGATGGTGCAAAGATGGTGTGCAATGTTGGTCTCATGCTGGAACAAAACTGCTGCTTTGAAAGGGCCTGCAGCACATTTTCTGCTGTCTAGGCTCCAGGGGCTTCCCATTCAGCTGGCTGTGGATGAATGTGGATAATTTGCAGTGGTGGGGCTAAAATCTTCCCCATCTGCTGCCGCAGACACCCAATAATCATCCCTTTTGCCAAGTTGAGTCTCGTCATCTCAATGAGACGAGTCAGACAAACTCAAAGCAATCACTACAGACATGGTGCCATTCTTTGTGATACTGCCCAGGTGCTAGCTGGAGTTGAGCAAAGGCCAGAATGATGTCTGACTTCAGACTTGGCAGAATGTTGTCTGGAAAGCCAAGGGTGAAAAGGCCAGTGCATGTGGAAGTGCTGAATGGAGTGGCAGAAAGACATGGCTGGACTTGATCCCACTGGGATAGGGTAAGTCAGTGAAAGAGTAATTCCCTCTGCTGTACAAAAGAGGGGACATGCTGTGCGATAACTGAGGATGGGAGGGGTGGTAAATCTTGGCCTAGTCCTGTGTTTAGCCTATGATCGTTCCCTCTCTGCTGTTTGCTTTGGCTGGGATTAGTGATGTTTATTCCTCTTCCTTAAGAGAAACTATTTCTAAACCTTCTTCCTTACAACTACCACTAACAACTTCTTGACAGTCCATTCAAGTTTGTTTCTGTTTAGGTCCATCCCTTGATTCCTGGCTCCACAGTCCTGAGATTTGTTTAAGGAGGCATCTGCTTATGAACCAGTGATTCTTTCCAAAATTGAAATTCTGTCTGAAAACAAAGATAACACCAAAGCTTCACGTACAGCCAATCCTTCTGCCTGGAGTGATCGTTTTTAAGCCAGAAGAGTGCTTTGAAGAATGACTATCCTTTTCAGACTGTATGTGCTCTCCTCTGGCTCCTCCATCATTTCAAAATCAATAGCTGTCTCGGATTGCCCCTTTCTCCGGCAGACCCTGCTCTTTGCTACCTCATTTTAGTTTTAATTTGCCACAGCAAAATTGCAGTCATTTTTTCCTCATCCTAATTAAGAAACCTATCCATTAAGGAGAAAGCAAACAAAAACAAAACCTTCTTATCTAAGCCTCTAGCACAGAACAGAGACAGAAATGATTGGTGAGAAGATCAGCTCCAGAAAGCCAAGGCCTTTATTGATTCCTCTGGTCTTCCTCAATAAATGCAGAATTAGAGTTTTGAATTCACCTAGAAGGAAGCTAAAAGTTAGTGTAAAAAGCTGACTTCTCAACACTAGGGAATAAAAAACATTTGAGTCTTCTTCCTCTATATATGTAGTTTCAACAAAAATGTTGAAGAGCGTGTTTCATTTTACCTCACCTTACCTCTAACTCCGTTTCTCACACCTTTTGATATAAATTGTCATTGCTTCTTGCTTAAAAGAGGCTAGTGGTCCTGACCTACATTTTGGAAATGCTTGGAGATCTGAGCATGGAAGAGATTAGAAAAGCTGAGTTGTGGGCAAACCCCCCTGCTCCAGCTCAGCCAGCAGCACAGAGCTCTGAGTGATGGTAACGGAGGGCTCAGCCTTAAGACCTTTCAGTTAATTTCACACTGGTGCTAATGAACATGGCTGAAAGGAGACCTCCCAAACGATAGGTTGGGGAGTATCTACTACACATGAGGATTTTGAGAAAGTGGATGCTCTGCAGCAACAACCCAGGACAGGCTCAGAGAGAGGTAGTCCCCTCTGACTTCCTTTAGGAAGGTGAGAAAGGCAATGCCTTCACAGGGTTACAGTCTGTGCTATCCAGAGGAAGAAGCTTCTCTCCTGCAAAGAGAAGCTGCTGCTGCAGACATTATTCCCTCCCTCCTCATCGCCCTGGGCAGTCCATGTGGCAGCTACCTGCTGTAACGCCTACCTGAGTACAAGGCCTGGATGTGAATCAAAATCATATCTGGCTTCCTGCCGTGCTGCAGACACTTACTCATCTTGAGGAGATAAGCATTTAGCAGACTAACTTGTTTGGGAACTCTGTGCATGCTCAAATCCTCCCAAAATGGACATACACGCAAAATAGCAGGAACTAGAGGGGAGGATGCTCACTAGGCTAAATTATTCTGATATTCCAGAGTGTTCCTCTCTTCACAAGTACCCCAGGATCAAAACACCTCAGAGCAGGACCTGCTGGAAAAGTGCAGGCAACATGTGTATTAAAGGCGTAAATGTAGGCTTTTGACTATTATTTGCTAAACAGAAATAGCTGAACATATTTTGGACCTCGCTAAACTCGTGTCAGCAACATCTTGTGCCTCTTAGGCTAGATCTGTAGCTGACCTGTACCAAGTCATGCTACAGGCTGTTTTCAACCAGATTTGATATTAGGATGTTCAGTGGCATCAGCAGATGTAGAGGAGCGTCACTAGTCCAGACACTCAAGATGGGCATTATTGTCTTTACTCCTTTGGTTTTCTATCAAGACCATCTCTTCTTGCATAGAGATCTTCTACTAAACCATGTCTTGTTAGATCTTCAATGACTTATCTCTTCTGAATCAAAGACAGGTTGTGGAGTCTCCTTCTCTGGAGATCTTCAAAACCCACCAGGATGCCACCCTGTGCCATGTGCTCTAAGGGTCTCTGCTGGAGCAGGGGGTTGGACTAGATGACCTCTAAGAGGTCCCTTCCAACCTCAATCAGTTTGTGATTTTGTAATAATTTCTGGAGTCCTTGAACTTCTGTTAACAGTGTGAGGAATTTGTTTGTACTTTTTTTTGTTTGTACAATTTTCATGATCTCATCAGAACTAAAGCATACTTAGAAAACACTGATCGTAGCTCAGCTAATATTGCATTGTAATTAAGTAGGACATAAACCTTGTCAGCAGGTCACTTTTCCACGTTAAATCTCTCAAGCTTCAAGAGTGATGTGGAGAATAGGAATAACCTACTCGAACAGATGAAGACAGTTGCATGTTCTTGTTTGCACTGTGAGCTAAAGATAAAGCCAGTTTCCATCTGGACTTGTAGCCATGGCAGGATTTAAATTCAGGCAGTAGACAAAATTCTAGGGCCTGCCTTGCCAGTAAGTTACTGCGTGGTTGCAATGCAGGGGGTGCCGTGGGCAGTAGCTGGCAGTCGGGTTTGTAACACAACTGCTCCAGCACATTACACTTAGGAGGACTGAAAATGATGAGTTTGTAAAGGCAGTTTCCTCTTCTGCCTCCAGTACTGTGTTCTGATTCTGATTTATTTAAAGATTTGCTTTTCCCTTTACTCTGGACTATATGAAAAAATCAGTAATTGTTTACAATCTGTTGGAGAGTTAAATATATCTATACATAAATTAAAGAACAGAGTACAGGTAAACAACATGCTTCATTTCCAAGTGGCTTTGAATTAAACACAGCATTATCTTCCTGGAACCAGCTGATTACATTAACTTCTTTGCAGAGAATTGCCTGGATGCCCCCTTCATCCCCTCCCCTCAGCTGCTCATGGTGGGGCATCCAGAAGACCACTTCCTATGGTACCGATGCAACTTTATGTTTGTGATCTCTGGACAGTGCTTCTCCTTTAGAGGAATACAAATCTACAGAGATGATCTTAGCATGCACCTATATGAACACAAAAAAATATTTGTGGTACATATAGATACAAAAATCTGATCAGGACAATGAATATTTTTTCATCAATGCAAACCTGAACCAATTTGGTGCAAATTTCTGGAGTAATTTCTGGTATGGCCATTTCTCAATCATGGACTTCTCATTTTCTTGCAAAATAGTTCACATAACAGTCAGGAAATGTCATTAGACAACAAACTTCACTGCAGTCAGTAACTCAGCAGATTCTCAGCTCAGCCCTCATCTAAGCATCCAACTTCAACAGCTACTGGACCCTTCTGAGGCCTCACAGCTATCACTAGTTTGCAGCATTTTTTGCATTTCTAATTGCACGGTTTACACAGTATGGCTTCTTGTTCTTGAATCACAGGTTCTACTGAATGCAGGAATAGATAATTGCTTTGCATTTGTCATGTTCGTAGGCAAGAGAAGACATTAAGAAAGGAAGAAAACAGACTTAAACCTCAGCAGATTCGGAGGGAACCAGATGTGTTTGGCTCCCACTCACCGCTCTCTATGAATCTGTCTTCTGTGGTCTTCAGTAGTGAGTGAGTGGGCAGATTTCTGCTGCGCTCTGTGCTGAGAATGTAACGTCTACCTTCTCACTAGATTCCCTTCTAGTCCAGTCATATTGTAATACCTCTCCACAACAGTAATCAGCCTCACAAGGTTCAGCTGTAAATGGGTCAGGCCAATAACATAGAAAGATTTTTGGCATAGAACATGGAAATGAGGTATGAAAACCCACATCTGATGATTCTAGTCATTAATTTTCCTGGAGCTCACTGCAGTGTTGTAAATGGAATTAATTGCTCACATACACACAAATATTCACCTGCTCTGAAACAAACTCATGAAGCACTTCCCCCATGAGGAAGACACCAGGCACATACTAAACTGGAATTCAATACTGCAGGCAATATATTTCTGAAACTGCTGAACACACCCAGAACAACCTATAAGCAAGGCTGCCCTGTGGACAAGTGCAGGGCTCCTCTCCAGCCCTAGCAGATGGCAGAGGCAGCAGATCCAGAAGAAGCCTAGAGGAAAATGGCACAAGGGACACAGTGGCATTAACAGAATAGCAAAATAACTAGCAGGTACAAAAAGAAAAACAAAACAAGCCGCAGACTGATAGAGATCTTTAATTTAAAAATAGAGTTAAGTTTATTCATTGGGAAAACGTGACAAAATAGCCCAGGGACAGAGTATTCCACTCAAACAATTAAAATGCATTAAAAAACAGATAGGAAAGTCTGAGTCTTAAACATAATGGGCACAACAACTAGCATTTTTCTTTGTTTTGATATATTTATCTTCTGGGTGGTAGAGATAATCATTGTGGGTTTTTTTTTTTTTACAATTTCTTTCTTTCTCCTTCTAAGCCATTCTGCTCCTTAAAGATGTCAGCGTGAAAGTGCAGGATCATCCTGTACAGGCACTGAACAGTTGCAGTTCTGAAATAATGGGGATGTAAGGCTCAATCGCATAGGATCTTTGGGGAGGACACTCAACTGACAGTCAACTAATTGTCTAAACAAATCTTGCCCCTACAAATTCTAGAATCTGAGGTATGTAAGAAATTACTAATAAAAGCAGTCTCCGTAGCAGCTGAGGGAGTACAAGCAGGCAGAGGGAAAGGCAGGACTGCAGGAGGTGTATGCAGCTGTAGCACGAGGGAGCTGCTAGGCTGGGACCACTGAACAACTTTTAGCTGGAGAGATGCTTCTCTTGGAAGCGCTGGACTTAGGTTTCACGTCCATGGCAGCCTGTTTCCATTTGTACTTGTAAATGATCAGTACACTGCAACTGAGCTTTACAAGCCCCATAGTTTTCTTTAATGCACAGCAATTACATTTTTTGCTAACATGTTCTGTCCCGAGATTTGAAAATACAATGTGAGCATCACTAAACCAAGCTTAAAATTCCTTGCCATACACCTATTTTAGTGAAATCTGAGTTCAGAAAACATTTATAACAGAACTCTAACAGAGTTCATCCGAGTCCCAGTCCTGAAATAATCCCTCTTTTTCTTTTAGATTCTGTTTTACCACCACCACTGCCTCTTTCTTACAGCAAGAAGAGATGGACTCTGCAAAGCTCCTCTATCCTCACATAGTCTAGTACCGGCATGTGAGTTGCCAGCTGGTCCACGTCAGCACGATGTCCCCATCTCAGCTGTCTGGTTTGTGTCTCTTGGCTCTGCCCTTCTCTTGGTGGTGACAGTCTTCAGTGGGTGCTTGGCCCTTTCCATTTATCCCAGATTCCTCTGGAAAGTTCTGGCCTTCAGACAGCACCTGCCTGACAGTCATATTAATGCGGGAAGACTGCAAGTACTTGGCACAGACCTGCCAGTCCTCCTCCGAGCTGTGCTCGATGACCGAGCCGGCGGGTAGGTCGGGAGAAGGTGCTTGTTCCAGGCAGGCGGGCAAGGCTGCCCCGCTGGGGCCGGGCAGCACGCGGGGCACGGCATGGTACAGCAGGCGGCTCAGGCCGGACATCACCATGATGTCCCCGCTGTGCATGAACATCGCTGTGGGCGCCTCCTCTCGCCGCAGGCCCCCGAGCAAAAATATGGACGACTGCCCAAAACTGGAGAGGGTGAAAGCAAAAAGAGAAAGCTAAGGTACTGAACAGTTAGTTATAGGTACAAGAGAAATATATTAGCAGCTAAATTTATTTTGAAAAGCTAGGTGGACCCTGGTTACAACTTTATAAAAGCACGCAACAGAGACTAACAGGCCTGGCTTAAGTCAAGCCTAGCACGAGCAGGTTCCTGCCAGGTTTGCAGCTCTGCTGAGGTATTTCATCCTTGCTGCTTAGTATCCAATTGCCATCCTGCTTCTTTTAGAACAGAACTATAACTCTGCCAGGGGCTTTTCTGTTGAAATGCCACATCCACTACTATTCAAACAGTCTTCAAATAAACCTGTGCCCTTGAGTTCAGCTTCCTATTATACAAGGTATTCAGAGACTAAAAATCATACATCCAGTTTGCAAGATTAGTCATACCAACTTTCTATAACAATATGCAACTGCACAAAAAAATGCCACCAAGCCTGAAGTGCTTTCCCTGACTCACCTGAATGATAAAAGGGGACGAGAATGGTCCAATTCAGACTCATCCACGTGAATTCCCAGTGAAGAATCAAAGTGATAGTAGTTCAGGATCCCAGCCTGGGCTTGGAAACCTCGGAACCCACATGCTGCAGCCACTTGCTCTGACAGGAAGGCAAGGTCTGAGGGGAAAGGAGTGTGGTGATTTGCTGAGTACTTCTGCAGGAAGGAGAGGGAGGCGAAAAAAAAAGCCAGAATATCAGAACAGCAAATACAACTGGAAACACACTGAATGAAAACTCAGAAGTTTGGCTGGTGGTCACAGAGAAGGGAACTTGGAGCATGATTATATCACATGCAGAACTATAGCAAGTTTTCCCCATATAATTTAATTCTGGCCCTGTTCTGAGACTGCCAAAGACTTAATTATGCCTATTTCATTGTGGCAGTCGGATGATATTCATGGAGTTAATGGCAAACTTGAAGTCACTAATATTAGGACTTAAGATTAGGACCAACATCCTAATATAGCCTACAACAAACCTGTCAGGAAGGACCCACTTCGTCACTACTTCAAGCTACCTCTGTAGAGCTGTATCTGCTCATAGCTCTGAACCAAGCACCTTTGTTCCATCTTTGAAGAATGAGGCAAACAGAGCTACTTCTCTCTCCACTGAATGATTCTGATTGAGTGGAGCAGAAGGGAGCAACTGAGTTTTTATTAGGGCCTTCCAGTTATTACTGGTTGACCCCGTTAAGACAATGCTGCAGGCTAATTTGGCTAAGTATTTGCAATATACTGATATACTGCATGCTCACTCTGCGCCCATCTCTCAGCCTCCATCAGACTCAATGTGATGAAAAATTCCAGTTTGGTCTCTACAATGTTCAGGAGCTCCAAAAGAGCTGTCAGTTGGTGAGACTGTGCTACACCAGCTCAGGTGGGAGGCTCAAAGTCACCTCAGCAGCAGGCTCTTCCTGTTGTCCCTCACCCCTCCAACAAGAAGCAGGGTTTCTCAGAAGTAGCCTACTTCAAATACACCCTAACTAGCTAACGAGGCTTTTGAGACCATTTCCTTTGATAAGGAAAAAATGCTCAGTCATTCTGTAATGGAGCCCACGGGTCCAGGACAAAGCTTATACTGTATATACCACCATGTCCCTTTCAAAGGAAGGAATACAACATGGACTTCTGTGGTTAAATCCTTCACAATAAACTCATGCAGACTAAAACATTCTTACGAGCGTAGCTTGCTCCAGCCTTTCCTGAAGATTATCTTTTAGGATCATAAAAGCATTTTCTATCAGTTTATTCCATGCGATCTTCCTCTGTCTGGCATTCTGAGTACTTATAGAAGAATTTCAGTACCTTGGTATCCCAGTTATAATGGTAACCAAGAGTCACCCAGCGCAGCTTCTCCAATAAACTTCTGGGCTCCTTTTTACCAGAACCTTTCCTTCTGCAAAGACAAAATAGAAAGAAGTGAGATTCACACTAATTTCTGAGCAGGCTTTCTGGTACTGAAGAATATAGTAATACAAGTCACTCATCCCTACAACAGCCTATTAAGACTGTCCATGCTAAACTTTTATTTTCAAGGCCTTGTTTTTTTTCCTCCAAAGACTGTTCATACTGTTTGCATAGGCTGTAGGGCTGACAGGCTGTCAGTTTGAAAAATTGTATTTTCAACATGGTATCTAGCAGCAGTTATCAGAGGGAGGCATCACAGGGAATTGATGCAGATTTAGAAAACAGGTTAAAAATTAAGCGTGGTGTGTTTGTAAATTTCAAGGACTGTGGAGTGAAGGAATGGCATATGTTAAAATCTAAAAGATACAAATACAGAGAACAAAAAATATGCTCAAGGCATTAAGTGGAGTAAGTCAAGAAGAAAATAACTTTAACTAATGGTGAAGTAATTAAAGTTGCATAACAGTATCTTAAGCGAAGGGCGATTAGTTCTACTGCTTTGTACCTTTACGGGAATTGTCTAGGGCAAACTGACTCAATGCTCAGTAGAGGAGGTGGCTGCTTTAGCAACAAAAATACATGTCTCATAATGTTGAGACGTCTAGATTGCTGGTGGCTTCTATTTAGGCCGCCATACAGGACAAAAAGCTCACACAAAATATTTTAGGACTGAACATCATAACGTGTGTTGCAGTAACTCTTGTTCTTGAATGACAGAGCAACAACCCTAATGTAGAGAGGCCTGGCAGTCTGAAACCATATACCAATTTACATTCCCTGCTTGAAGGTAAGGGGAGGATCAAGAAGGTACTTAGGGAATGGACTCTGACTGTGTCTAACAAAAAATCATTTTAGAGTTGCATTAAAAAGTATTACTATAGTAAATCAGAAAGAAGCATGCTAGTATCACATAAGAAAGGGTACATGTGCATATTCCATTCCACTTATTTTAGCAATTTCAGCTGCTTTTCTCAAGCCAAATCATGTTACTGTGAAGAAAGAAAGAAAAGGGAAATGTATCCAGAACATAATGATAAATAGTAGCACCAGACGGTTCACTCTCATTTATTGGCTCATTAGTTCTCTCTTTTACAAAACAGGAGGCAGAATGTTTGTGCTGCCATGGTCAAGTCCTGACCAAACATCTGCATTTAATGTGCATTTCTGCGTGGATACACAGCTTGCTTCTGCCCTTCACCTGTACTGCTCTTCAGTATTAACAGTTCCTAAGTTGAACAAGGAACAGGAATTCAAGGGCAGCTTCTTTACCCGTAGCGATTTTTCAGAGCATATAGCCTTTTGAAAGTCATCTCTCCAGTTCCTTATTTGTCATGCAGTAGTGGTAACTACAATTACCACAAAGCAGCAACACAGTACCTGGCTGCTCTGTATCATTTCTGAAGCCTATGAGTAGGTAATGCAGCATTTAGAAAAGGGGGAGCCCATGACTCTTTCCTCTGTGTTTTTCAACTGCGAAACTACATGTTCATACTTAACATTTTTTAATGCTTGCATTTTTAAAGTGCCCTTCATCTTCTTTCACTGCAATGCTATGGTATTTTCACAAGAGCAGGGACTCTTATATACTCTATCTTTCCTTATTCACAGATCTCAGAATTTTGCATGTCATTTCACATGCAATTGCTAGGGAAAGGAAAGGAAGTGTTATGCTATCTAGAGACAGAGAGTTCCTAAGAGCTATAAAAAAGACTGAATAGCAAAGACTTTGCTGGGAAGCTCCCCCTACTCTTTTTTTTCCCTTATTCCCCAGTAAGTGATTACATCTACAAAACATTTCCCCTCCTTTGCCTACATATACATATATATCCCTTATAGGGATGCTTTACCCTCTTTGTTACTTTTAGTTGCCCCCAGTGCTTAAGAAAACACTCGATCTCCACTTTGTGAAGACAGCATGGAACACACGGCTGGGAGCTGCATAGCCCCTCCCTAGCAAGGGATTCCCGCATCCTGCAAAGAGATAGGCCATGACCACGCACATCTCGGAATCTTTTTCATTGCTTCAGAAAGTATTAAAGATGTGTGCAACCTTAGCAGATTTACTTTTAGACCTTTTCTTAGTTAAGCACTTTGTTCCTCACCGCTCTGTTAAGCTCTGTGGCCAGATATTAGACAAGAGGGCTGGTTTGGTCCTCCCTCCTTTAAGGAAAGCAGACATACAGCATTTTGCTTGTGTGATGTCTTGGGCAAGTGCTTAATAACATTGCCAATGTTTCTGTCAGCTGTCACTCTCCGTAACACTGTTTTTGACTGAACTGGAGCCAGCTGCAAATTAACCTCTGTTCAGATCATTCTTTGCATGCAGGAGTGCTGAAGAAAAGGCCTGTCGAGCTGGAACAGCACCCCACTATTTTCAGCTCTAAAGCACAGTGCTGACCAGTTTTCAAAGAACAATCTTTTGTGCTTGAGGTAACACAAATGTCAAAGTCAAAATTTAAAGCACAAGAGAGGCTTCTGAATTTCTCTAACTAATTCTGACTAAACCTGAAAAACTGAGGTAGACACTTCACTTCTCTCCTAGGGGGAAATGTTTAGAAGTCAAAGTCTTGTTTTTGCCATGCTGTATCCTGTAGATGTGAAAAGTATTTTTAAGTAAAATCTCTGCATGTGATTTCTACTAATAGATTGGAGGACGAAAGATGTAGCCAATGAAACAGCCATTAACAATAATAAGCAGTGAAATCACCAAGGCATATAACATACATATGCATAAACAGCATATATCTTACTTTTACTGGTGACTCTAGTTTCAAATAAAAGGGCTTTAAAACTTGCACAAATTCTCCATTTAATTTTCTGTGTACCTTCAGATCACCTAGGAACAGAAAAGACAGCTGTGCCCTCACAGAACTCTGAACCTGTGGGTCAGGTTCTCCTTTCAGAGTAAACAGGATCACCATTAAAATGGTACATTTAATCACAACTTTCAGACTAGATGGGCAATGATGCTCAATTACCAGGAAAGGTTAAATTATTAGCTCTGTGGAAAAAGAAATAGTGATCACAAGATAGCTTGTGGTAGCTTATTCAGCTTCCATTTTCTTACCAGAGCTGCAGTTATCATAAGTGTGATGTAGAGCACATGCACCTTACTTGGTAGCCAACAACCATAAGAGCCACTTGCACATTCAGTTACTGACAAGCAGAACATTACTCACCTGTGATAATGCATCCGTTCTGATCATGTGCTCATGCAATAAAACTGTACAACTGATCAGAGCAGAAAGTGGTTTCTTCCTCTATCTGAACATGTAGAGGGAAGGCACAGTGTGTCCACATGTGCAGTTTGTAAAGAACATGCTAATACTGTAGATAAAAACAGGTATCACCTGCACACAGCGACCACATATACCTGATCTTTCTCAGCTCTCCTCACCCTGATGATTTTTCTTAAGTCTTCTCAGAGTTGAGCACATTTGCTTCTGTTAATTTTGACTCTGAGAGGTCATTCTGAGAGGCAGGACTCACCTCAGCTGCTCCTTGCTCTGCCCCCACAGATCAATGGTCTCCTCAGGAGCCATGTGCAGGTCCAGGTTGCAGACATTGGGTTTTTGGGGGTACAGCTTGAGACACTGTTTCACCCAGTGACGCTGGCAGCCCGGAAAGAAAGGGTTTGGTATGAAAATAAACCCTGACCACAGACAAAAGAGTGGAGGAAGATTAAAAACAAAAAAGACAGAGAGAGAAGAAAGTATGATTAGGTATACTCCTATTTAAAAAAAAAATAGGTTAAAGGATAGGGGTTGGATGATTCTGAAGAAACATCTTAGACATACAACTACTGACTCAGCAGGTGAGCAGATCAAATCTACTAATAGGTCATGACAGACAGGTTAAAACCTACTGTTTTGTCAGTCCAAACAACTGAGGGTATAAGGCAGAATGCAGAGAGGGCAGCCAAGGCTGGCCTAAATTAAAGATGACAGTAAAGAGCATTTCTGTAAGGCAAATTGATTAAGGGGTAAGAATACGGAAAGCCAGCTGCTTTGGAGTAACTAAGTTGGATTTTGAAATGCTCCAGCATAATTCATTGAACTTAGCAAAGTAAAGCTATTTTTTGTAGACTCCAAACTGAAATGGATGCTGCCTCTGAACTCATTCAGTCTTCTAATTGCTTCTTCAGGGTCATGAACTGCACAGAGCAGTTCATAGGCTCAACAAGTTGATTACTGTTAATAATTCTCTCCTTTGCTTATGCTTATTTCCAAATAGACCTGGTTGTATCCACCTCAATTCCCTGCTCTTTCAAACTACGGACAGCCTTCTGACAAGTCTAGTTACCTGAAATTTCTTTGACAAAAGCATTACATTTACTTTTGCTGGTTTGTGTATGGAACAGAATAACAACACTAACAACACTCCCCTTACTGTCTACAGCTTTTCATGTTGGGTTCTCAGAGCACTCTCCTACTATGTGAATTATGTTGCACTCCACCTGCACGCTGTACTACACCTGGATTATCTCCAGATACTACTGGAGAAACTGAAGCCCAGAGGGCTGGTTACACCCACAAATGAGGAATCCAAATTCACTCTCATGTCAGCAGCTTAGAACACACTTCTCCAGCATCACACACACACTATGAAGGCAGACAAGCCTCTTAGCCTTAGAAGTGTTGGTCTGACTGGAATGAGCAACAGATGGATTATTTGTGGGTCAGCCTTGAGGAAATGGATGCAATTTTCATATTGCAGTAAAATCTTACAGCACACTAAATATTAATTTATTCCTTGTGAAAATAATCTCCAGCCTCAGTTAAAAGAAAGATAAGACCCACACACGCCTAACAAAAAGAACAACCCATTCAGAAAACCTACTTGTGGAAATTGTAAAGCCCCAAAGTCAGCAACTCCCAGTTCTCTCAGAACACAGGACACTGCAACAGAAATTCACCTAGTTTCTTTAATCTTAAGTTTCACTGTGCTCACAGCAGGGCCAGCAAAAGGTGACATCACTTCTATTTACCCACAAATATACTAAGGACCCTTCTAACATCTTATAGAGCCTTTACTTGAACACCTTGAAGTTCTTTAAGATACCCAGATAAAGGCTGATGGAAAAAGATAAACTGTTGGTATTCTTGATCCACTTGTGAACAGGACTGAGATTTGTTAATGTATTTGCATTTCATTTTAGTGAAAGGTTTTCTTTGTCAAAGACAACAAAAGCTCAAAGGGTTGATGGTTCAAAGTCTAACCAGTGGCCAGGTTTGAGTGACATTTCTCAGTCTGATACTGAGGCCAGTACTGACAGCTGCTTTAATACCTCCATCAGCAACCTGATGATGGGACATTCCCCCTCATCACATTTACAGATCACTCAACTCGGGGGAGCAGCCTCTCTGCTGGAAGGTTGATCTGCCACTAAATACACCTTGACACGCTGAAAGAATGGCCCAAAAAGAACTTTGTGAGGGTTGACAGAGACAATCCTGCACCTGGGAAGAGTAAGTCCATCATGAGCACATCCTGAGGACTGACAGACCACAGAGCAGCTCTAAAGCAAAAGCACCAGGGGGTCCTGGAGTTGAGCACAAGTCAGTGGTGCAGTCTTGTGGTAGTGAAGACTGGCTGCACGTTGGGCTGCATTAAGAAGAGCAATCTAAAGGTGAATTAAAGAGAAAACGGAGCCAGTTTCTTCTTGGAGGTGCACAGCAAGAGGATATCAAGCAACAGATATGAGGTGCAGCAAGGCAAATTCCAATTAAATATAAAGGAAAAATATCCTAATGAGAGTAGCCAAACACTCAAACAAGTGCCAAGAGATGGTGGTAATCTCCGTCTTTGGAGATTTCCAAAATTCGTGCTCTGAGCACCTTGATTTAACTCTCAAGTTAGCCCTCCTTTAACCAGAGTTAGACTAGAGACCTTTGGAGGTCTCCTCCAACCTAAAACCTTTCTATGATTCTTTCAAGTCTAATATGCATTTCAGTTTTTGAAATAATCTGCCTTATGAAAGTATCTGTATCTGAACTGTCTCTGTATTCAAAGTATCTGTGCTTGAATAGGTTGAAGGGGTCCTAACTTATTGTACTAACTGCTCTACACTAATGAGCACATGCCACATTGCAGCCTAGAAATGACTACATTTCAGTCATCTATTTAATGTTCACAACATATTTTCATGAAAAAGGGATGCTACAGAAACACAAATCTCAATCAAAGTCTATGGCAACAGGGATCTATTCTCTCCAGGGAAGGTCTTGTTGATAGAGACCATAAAACAACTTGTCCTTCTGTTCTGACCTACATACACTGCTGCATCCCAGCCCTGAGTTGACTCATTTGTCCTTCTCCACTTAAACTAACATTGTCTTATGTTTAGGCAAAACAAAATAGCTTTTGGATAGGATAAAGAGGATAGGAGGGGTAGACCCCTGAATCGGAAGCAACAAGGCTATGTTTTTCTTGAAATCAGAAGTACTTACCTGGATAGCCGTTGAGGCCATAGGCTTTCCACTGGCTAACGGGTTGTAATCCTGCTCTGTAGGCATCTTGATCACTGACTGAAGAGACACTGAGCTGTGATCTGAACACCTGGCAGAAGAAAACAGATCTGGTGAAGAAACAGAGAAGAAATATAACACTCATTCAAAAACTGCATCTACAAGAAACAAGGCAACCAGGGAGCCATGAGAAAATGTCATAGTGCCACAGAACTTCCATCTAAACCAGCAAAGCAAAGCATACTGTTAACAGAGCTGGTATGTATGCAACAGAAGAATTAAAAGTAATTTATAGTAATGAGAAAAAAAAACAGGTACTGTTTTGTCCATTTCCACAGTATAACCTCATTGCTACAAAACATTCTGGTAATTATTGATCTCCATTACAGGGACTGTAATATTTAGCACTCAGCACTTCATACCTTTGAAAGCACGTTCCAAATACTAGCTATTCCTCATGGTGCCACAGGGCAGATGACTTCCCCTTCTGTGATTTACATAAGAAACTGAGAGGCAGTGATGGAATGGCTCACCACAGTTCTCTGATGACAGGTAATTTGTAGAAACCCTACACATTCTGAAGTTCTACCACACTGCCACTCTTCCTAACACCAGGCGCAGCAGCACTCGGGTTAGCAGGAGACACATGAATTGTTTCTCAACCTACTCTCTCGAGTTGCAACAGCACAAAGTTGGAATAAGATAGAATAAACCATCACTATTGCTGAAAGCAGCAAAATTGCCCACTACGTTTCCAACACCACCACCCTTACAACTAGGAACTTTCCTTGGGGAGCAGGGGAGAGGCAGGTTGGTTCTGACCTGGCTCACTGCCCCAGTTCATCTCCCCATGTGGCTGTGCAAACATGCAGGCTGGCACAGGGGAGGAACAGCACAGGGCTAGCGGGAATAAGCGAGCAGAGGCAGGACTTGGCATGTGACAATCTGGGGCATCAGTGAAATTAAGGCCTAAGTGTAAGTACTTACGCTCTGCAGTGGTGAATGAGATATAAGCCTCTCTGCAGGCTGGTACAGCTCTAGTTACAATATTCGGGGCAGCTGGCTAGAAATACACACATGCAACTTGTGCGAAGACTCTAAACCGGTGCTGGGCAGCAGCTTCTGGCAAGAGCCTGGTCCTACCAGTCTTTCAATGCTCTTTGCCAAGGTGAGAGGCTCTGTGAGTGGCAGCCCTGAAGAGCCATCAGGTCAGAGCCCTGTGTGCAGGACATCCCCAGGAGGGCTCTTCCTTTGAGGAGACTTTGCAGCCACCCCTCTGCCTTCTCAAACCGCTCGCATGCTGCCTGCTGCCCCCGGGGACTTCGAGATGCTGCTGTGCTCAAGTGCTGGATCAGTCAAACAGGCCTCAGAGCAAGGCAGCTGGGGCTGGTCTCACTTCAGTGAAGTGCTCAGTCACTTGAAGCCTTTTCTGACAGAAAAGGAAGAGTCAATCTGGGCCAATCTGGCTGGCCTGGAGCTCTCCTTGAAGGGAAAAGCCACATGTTTTAACCCTGGGGAAAGCGGAATAAAAGATGCTTTCAGTCCTAAGCTATCCACTTATCTTAAAAGGTAACAAGCACAAAAGAAGGACAGGCAGAGGGGACAGATGCTTGTGATGCTTTCAAGTACTCAGCATTTCTCCAGAGGGCTGTGGCGCTGGAATTGATGTTATTTGATAAAGGATTGCTACAAACTCAGCAAAGGCTGAAATGTTAACAATTGCCTCGTTTAATGTTAAGGCATTGAACAATTTGATATAGACCAGGTTTTCCATCCAGCTGACAGTAATAATTCTGCTATGAACGGACAGATGAACAAGTAGTTTTAACAGAATGGTTAAACAAAAAAGTTCAGTATTTGAAATACAAAAAAACCCTAAGATATCAATTAACTACATGTTCTACTCCCAGTATTTGTACAGACTCATTTGGGGGAAGAAAATAAAAAATAATAAAAGAAAGCCCTGCTTGGCAGTACTTCAGAAGATACTCCGTATCTTTTTGTGAAGTAAGGAAACAGAAGACGAGTCTACAGGATCACCTATGAGTCACTAGGTCCTTACAGACTGCTGACAGTGACGGTTACTCCTTCCCAACGCGCTCCTCGTGACACGGCCCTAACTCGCTGCAGTGGCCTTGTCCCTATGGCTAAGGCAAATGGTTATTAAATGGAGACAAAACAAAGGAGGAGCAGCTTCACTGGAGGGAAGGCAGCAGGAACTCCAGACGGATACTTCAGAGCTGGCAGGAGTCCATCCCTGTCACCACGACCTCGCAGGACCAACCGCATGCACGGGCAGGGCCAGGAGCCGCGAGGCAGCAGCTCCCGGGCTGCAGTCGCTATTTTCAGTCCCCGCGTTCCTTTGCTTCCTTTATGTAACGCACAGGCCAGAAGCCTTGGGCACCCCTAACTGCAGCAAATGAAGTTAATTAAACTCTATAGCTATGAATCAGCGCAGCACAAGTGTCAGTCTGGAACAGGGCGGGGTTGTTTTGCGTGCTTGTTTTTCAATGGTGGCAGCATCAGGAACAGACCCGAACCCACCTCGCGGTCCCCTGCCTCTGGGCGGGACCCCCGCTCGCGGTCCCCAGCACGCGCAAGGCGCCACTCCACGCGGAGCCGCCGCGGCGCCGAGCTCCGCGCCCAAGGGAGGCCGCCCCGCGAGCGGGGCCCCGCGGCGAGCGCAGAGCCGGGAGGCGGCGCCAAGGGGCCGCGGCCGCCTCCGCGCCCGAGGCGCGGGCTGAAGCTGCCCGGGGGGGTGTTCGCGCCCCCTCTCCGCGCACACGGGCACCGCGGGCCGCAGCAGCCGCGCGCCGTTACCTGCGCGCCCGGCGCGGAGAAGTCGAGCACGCCGCGCAGGTCGGCCGCGTCGCGCCGCCGGTAGAAGCGAAAGAGGCGGCGGAACGCGTCCTCCCCTCCCTCCCGCGTGAACGCCGCCGCCGCCATGTCGGCCGCGGGGCCCGGCGGGGAAGGGAGGGGAGGAGAGGGGTGGGGCGGGGCGGCCGCGAGCACCGCCTCGGCTCCCAAGATGGCGGCGGGCGGCGCGGTGCGCGCGGCGGGCGGGCGCGCCAGGAGGGTCTTCGACCTCTTCGTGGCCGACGTGCCCTGGACAGTGTCCAACAGTGAGTGCGGCCCCGGCCTCCCCTCCCCTCCCCTCCCGTTCCCCTGGCCGCCCCTCCGCGGTGCGCGGGGCTGCCGAGGAGCCGCCGCCGCGTGCGCGGCCCGGCCCGCTGACGCGCGTGTCCTTCCTCCCGCAGAGGAGCTGCGCGAGTATTTCAGCCAGTTCGGCGCGGTGCAGCGGTGCCACCTGCCCTTCGTGAGTACCGCGGTCCCGCTCCGGATTCATACCCTGCTGGGTGGGGGGCAGGACGGAAGGCGAGGCTTCCTGAGCTGGCTTGTCGCTGCCGCTGCGGAATGACCGACCCGAGCTATTCTGAGTCCCGTTATGAGGTTACCTTACTGGTGGCAAAAGGTAAAACCTTTCAGGTCCCATCTCGCCGGCCTGGTGGAGAGGCTCTTGCCCTTTACTTGTGTGTATTCATTGATTCCCATCCCAGCCTCGCACAGAAGCCTCATCCGCTTCAGGATGCGTCCCAGAGCTCTGGGTCAGGCTCAGCAGGTTCTTGCCCATGGCTGTGTCTGGTGCGTGTGAGATGCTGCATTTGTTACCCCTGCCCACGGCACGGCCGATTCAAGGGCTGCACGGTGGGTGTTGATGACTTCCTTGGGAGCACGAGTCCTTCCCACGGACGGAACTGTCTCTGCTGCCCGTATCTGGCCCATGGCACGCAGACTGCGCCGTGCCTGGGGCGGCGAAGGGGCTGCGCCACTGGTCCCACTTGTGGGTTGAGCCCCAGCAGCGTGTGGGAACGCTGCTCACGGTGCCCACAGCCCTCAGCTTGGTGCTGGGTCCTGTGGCCTCCTCCACACGGCTTGGGGTAAGGGCTGCTCCCGGGGACCTGTGTCTGCACCCTCCTCCCTTTGTATTTTAAACAGCTGTTTTACTCGCCGAATCCGTCTCAAAGGCTCAGGCAGGCTTATTTTCAAATCAGGCAGCTTTTTAAATGTCAGTTCTGTTGTGACTGGCTTAATAGCAGATAACACTGGTAGCTTGAGATAGCTAACCCTGTGTTTCTCCAGACTTCAAATGCACCTTCAGGCATTGAACTCCTATTATTTTTTAAACTCGGATTGAGAGAAAGGAGTGCAGACAGCCTCTGCCAGGACACCTCCTGCCACCAGTAAGAGTAATATCTTACCAGTCATGGAATAGACTTCTGCAAGAAAGCATTTTTTTCCCCCAGTAGCTTCTAAATCCTTTCATTGAATAGCTGTATGAAATTGTAACAGCCTGTGTGAATCCACTGCTACAGGCGCTGAGCTTCTTCTTTATTGGTCACTAGGACAGAGACACCGGCTTTCACAAACGCTTCTGCTGGATTAAATTCTCCTCTCCAGAAGGAGTACAGAATGTGTTACAGAAGGACTCCCACATACTGGAGGGTGCTAAGGTAATAGACATGTTAATTCTTGGAACTTGGAAATACTAACTCTCTCCTACTAGTTTCAGGCAAGGTTGGTCACTTGGCCACTTATTGTAAAAGACTCCTCAAACCACAATAAGTAATGCTTTTCTAGGCCTCACTCCCAGCTTGTCTCCCCAGGCTCTGTGACAGCTGGCCTCAAACCCTGTACCCTTATAAGCCAAAAGCATCGATGTGGCAAAACCTGTCAGGAACATGTGTGCAGCTCAGTGCTGTTTCTCAGGCATGTTCCTGCAGGTAGACTCCAACATGTTCTACGTGCAGTGAAAGGAAAAAAGAGAAGACCAGGAATTTAAACTCAGGCTTTGACCTGTAGTGAAAACACATAGTTGATGATAGAGCTTCCTTTAAAAGCTGAAGGAAAATGCAGCTCTCTGCTTTCAAGGGTTCAGGATGAACCAGGAAGGAAAAATAGGATGCTCTGTGAACCTCTCAGTGCATTAGTATAATGATCTTTTGGTACAGTGTATCATTACTATATCAAAATATGGCATACAGTAGTTGAGAAGACATTGGTGTCCCGCACCTATCAAGCAATGTGTTGTGGTGAAAGCATTCTTTAACAGAGATGCAAAAGCTAAGAGGCTTCCATGCAGTGAAATAAAAAGCAGAAGGCAGGCAGCAGTTAGCCCGCCTCTGTGCCTGAAAAAAGAGAGTTGCTCTAGAAGCAAAATGCATTAATACTTCTCCCATTTTATTCTAGGCTAGCCTTATCTAGTTACCTTCTTGTAGTTCCACTTGAAATTCCAAGAAGCTTTCAAGATCCCTCTTAACGACCCAACCAGCCCTTGCTAAGCAGGTCTCGCCCCATGTTCCTGTCAGGATCTTAGCATTTATGGTTATAGCTCATGAAACCAAAGAGGTTGTAGATCTACCTGCCTTCCATAACACTTTTTATGGAATCTTCCTGCCTAACTAACATGAAATTTCCATCTCTTTCAGCTCTCCCTCAGACAGCAGCAAGGTAGAAGACGTGTTCAGCCACAGAATCAAAGTGATTGAGCAGTGGAAGGCAGCTTTATTTCACTACATGTAAAAAACTAAAATAAAGATCACTGAGAAACTATGAATATTTGATTTAAATCCAGCTGTTTCCCCTCCTGGTTCAGATAAACTATGGTCATGTGGAAGAAACACCAAAATCTTAAGTTCTCTAGCATCACTATTACATAAGACAGGGTCATTATGTACAGCAGGGGAGTTTAACCAATGCAGTAAAAGCTTTAGCTATCTACAAAGCCTAAAGCTGTAGGAAGGACTTCCATTCTTACCCTGAGATGTTGGACTACAGGGAAGTAGCAAAGTCAGAGGACTTGCTAAAGAACCTTTCCCCTGTGAAATGCTTCAGTGCTCTCCATTCCTCCACTTTCCATGGGGAGCTGTCACATGTAGAACTACGGTGTATGTTTGTCTCCACGCAGCACGGAATTGTGAATTTTACACTGCCCTCTCCCTACACAAAACTGTAATAATAAAAATGCCTTCTGCATGAAGTCCAAGGTGGAGTCCATTTCCTTGCTCCTCAAGGCAAGGAAGCACTTACTCCTTCCTCCTCTTTTTGCCCTCGTGCTCGTGTTCTTTAGGGCGGCTGCTATCCGAGGGCCTTTTAGAACCACCATGTTGTTTGGCTTCTTCCAGAAACTTGTCCAGACCGAAGGGATCCTCCTCAAACTGAACTGGTCCATCTCTCCCCCTCCCTCCTCTGGTGTTACGGTCCGAGTTAGAAAACTCTTTGTCAGGAACAAATCTGAAGGAGAAGACATGATAGTCAGTTGCTTGGCATGGCACGGTGCTAGATGAGAGCATTTTTTAAATAATTTTCTTACCTATTAGTCTTTATTCGTGCCTCTAAATCATCACCATACATATCCTTATCCAGATTTTTGCTTGGTCTATAGATCTGGGCCATATCCTTGCCACTTCTCCAAGGCTGGTCATACACATTATAAATTTCATCCTCTCCTCCAGCAAAGCCACTGTCCATACCCTGTGAAGGAGAAAAAATGAACAGTGATATAATACAAAACAGTCTGAAGAACTTCAGCTGAGTTACTTAAAGATATGTTCGCAGTGTGATCCAGATTCACCCAAGCACTTTATTAGGATATATGTATAGTTTTGGGTGTGTGCTTAAGTCCAACCATTCCAAGCCTCAGCCTGGGACACTTCTCTTCCAGAAAGCACCAAGGAGGATGAGAGGCCACAGGCATTGCACAATAATAGCTACTTCAGCCTGCCTTGCAAGTACGGCTGTCTACAATAGCAAGTGAAAGTGATAAGAAAACATGTATTTGTTAAAACTTCTGGAAAGCATGGTTTAGGGTAACTGATTCAAATCACATAGAAGTTTATGTAGTCTGTGAAAGCAGGAGGAATGCCTGCTTTTCGATCTATAAGCTCTCCTCTCTTCCTGCAAGTCTTTCATTGGATGCATTAGGAATACTGATTACGGAGTTTTCAAGGATGTTTTGAAGCCTAAAATATTCTTTCTAACTTTGAATAATACAAACTAAACAGAAAATAAGTGTTACAATTAAAAAGCCATCTTAAATGATACAAACAGTTAACACAAGGACAAGTATTTTCTAGCTTTTCTCTCATAGCAGATTCCTCTTATTCAGTATGTTTCTGCAGAGGATGGAGTCACTCCAAATAGAAGGCAAAACAGCTTTCCTCCCACACCCACCTCCCTAGCCCAAACCTTTAATGCCGTTACATATACGGATTAGGCTTTCTTTGTTGCAACAGCTATGCCATAAAGGAGATAAGAGTAGTTATGGTGACTCTCCTTCCACAGCTCATGCACACCACCCATGAGAACAGAGCCCTTCCAGTACTCTTGCCACCAACCCAAAGGAAAGATGAGCTATTGGGATGGCCGCCTTCTAGAAAGCTACACAGCTGGGAAAAGGTATTTTTACCTTGGTCTGGTTGAAGAGCCTCTGGTCATATTGGACTTCATTGGATGGCCTGGGGTTGGGTATGCCTAGGGCAATAATTTCACTGATATCTCTGTTCTCATTTCTCTGCAACTTGTACCTGATTAAAAATTAAATTTTATTAACTCAGATAAACCACATTTGGTTGCATCCTCAACTGCAATCTCATGCTATATTAGTTACTAACAATTTCCCTTGGGAGCTAGAGTTTGACTTTTGCCCTTCCTTACTATGTAACATTTAAAATTTGTCTCTTGGCAAGGAAAACATTTGGGAAAGTTATGTTCAGCTGGGCATGACATTTAAATTTGCTTTCCACTATCTACAGTTTACATCAAGCTGACTTGGTCTAAAATGTCATATTTATTTTTTGTAAGAACCAATGTAATTATATTCGAGGAAGACTGAGCAATCTAATTTTAAGATATCAGACATTTTA
Source organism: Eudromia elegans (assembly GCA_003342815.1). NCBI lineage: Eukaryota > Metazoa > Chordata > Aves > Tinamiformes > Tinamidae > Eudromia > Eudromia elegans. The sequence goes on along the minus strand of PTEX01000004.1, from coordinate 1,582,950 downwards.
AGCCTCCAGAAACCATTTGTGCTCCGAAATCTCACTGACTTGACCGAACAAGATTCACTTTACACTTCAGCCTACATTTACAGGCTTACACATACATTTATAAATCTAAGCTCAATTCAAATGAACAGGTAGAATCAACATGGCCATTAATGATGTCCCAGTTTCTCTGAAGGTACAGGACCCAGGTTTCAATCTTCATAGTCAGCATGTTAACTAAATTGGAATATACTGATTAAATATCTCATTAAAAAATAATAACAATCTAAAAAGAGAAAGAAACCACACTCCTCCTTACATCTGTAGAGTCCTAAATTTCTTTGGTCAGACATTTTCAGCTGAAGATACTCAAAGTAAAAATTTTCAAATATATATATATATACATATAGAGAGATTATACAGTTAAGTGCTAGTATGCTGGCCTAATGCCCTCCTAGCAACTAAAGAATTAAATACCTGTTATTCATTCTTTAAGTCTTATGATTGCAAACCCAAAATATTTTCTGCACAAAACCTCCATAAAGTTACATTATACAAATGAATATCTGTATAATATATATTTCAGGTACTTGCATCAAGCAAAAGGAAAAAAGACTCCATGCAACTTTACTTAATAGGGAAGGCAGTGTGAGTACAGGAAGAAGGCAGTTCCCTTTTGCGACTCACCTTTTTTCAGGGGCTGCCCTGGACAGATTCCTGTCATGCTGTCTCTCCTTGCGGCGGTCATGTCTGATTTCATCTCTCTCTCTAGCTTCTCCATCCTCTGTATAAATACATATACAAATATTTGCAATTTGAAAGAACTATGCCATGGTCACTCAATTGAGTGATTCAATTTGGCATTCATTTACAGAAGAGAAATGATGCTTAACACTATTTAAATTATTATATTTTATGCGAACTGAAGAGGACATAAGGAAAAATATGTCTTTCTTACACTACAAACAATTAATTGTCTTTGCCAAGACAGTTACAGCAGATATTTCCAAACCTACATTTTCTTGGTTTTCAAGAACTTAAGAGTACCTGTTGATCCAGGAAGTAAAACCTGGCAACATCCACAAATCTCATATCATACTTAAAAATAACATTTGATATTTAGCTATTTTAAGTTCTCAGTATAAGTTCTCCCAATCTATATTTTAGGGAAGCATATATGGAAAAAAAAATAAGCACCTTTTTCAACATGGCTTTTGATCCCTGCTCTCCTCTCTCTGGCTTTCTGGGCCATTTCTCTGAGTTTCTCTTCATGTTTCTCCTTTTCCTTCTGAGCCATCTTCCTCTCCACCTGGGCACGCATCTCTACAGCTTCCCGAGCCTGCAGACAAAACAAGGGCCGTGAACTCCTACAGATTAACCCAGGCTGAACCCCTGATTCAAAAATCTTGGGCATAAGACCTTACATCAGCACAGCAGCAAGACAAACTAAAGAGCTACAGCCCATTTACAGTTGATTTTCCCGAGGAAATGAACATACAAAGAAGGTGGAACCATCAACCACCTGACCTTTCTGTCAGCAATATAGAGAGCTTCAGCCAGCTTGGCAAAGTTTTCATTAATGTGAACTGTCTGCAGTCCTCTGCCATCCGCAGCCAGGCGCTTGTCTAATGGAATGGTGTAACCCTGGAATTGAAATAGAGTCAACCACAGAAACAAGCAATATGTCATGAAACAAAAAAATCCACAAAACTTGACCCCATCATTAATACAGCTCCGTAGACCTGCTTTATGTGTTTTCCAGATTTGGATTCTCAATACTAGCTTCTCTTCGTATTTTCCTGTATTAGGATTATGTTTTCCCCTCAAATGACATCTTAATAAATTGATATTTTTTATCAATAGACTCATTCTTTGCTTTGGATAAAACAACAGGCAAGAACCTTCCTAGTTTCTAAGCAATATAACAGTTTGTGTTTATAATTTAAATTCCTGGACCTGGTTTTGTACCTATTAAGATGTTAGATGATCCAAAATGAGAAAGTAAGAGGCAAAGCTGTCAGCAAAAGTGAAACCAAATTTAGACTTCAGCTTATGAACGCAAAAAGTATTTATAGAAGATATAAGATTCTATACAGAGAGCCCTACAAAATGTTTGCTTTAGTTTTAGCATCTGTAAACTAAAATTTGATCTACTAATTAGTGTCAGTCCCAGTTATGCAGCTGTGTTGGGGGCAGAAAAAAAATAATATCCTAACATGCAGCTTTTCCTTCCTCTACTTGGAGAGGCTGCCTCAAAACAACAGCTTGATAAGTTTCAGAAAGATTAGACCAGGCACTGCAACACATTATAAATTCTCTCTTCTCTCTGACTATTAAAACAAGAAAAACATTACCTACAGAAAATAACAAAGAGGCAGCACAATCTTGCAAAAAATAAAAATAGCTAAGCTTGCTGGTAATGAAAATTCATTAGTGCTAGGATTGCAAAAGAAGAACTTTCAGAATTTTCCGGTATTTTAGACTGCAGTCAAAAGAAATTTTGCTTGCTTCTCTAAAAATCACCTTGCACTCTTTCAGTTTAGATGGCTTTATCTTGTGAGCACTAGTATATTTGGCTTTAGGCTCCACGTAGTGCATTATTATGAGGATTTTGTATAATGCTCTTTCTTCTCTAAAATATATAATCTTTGCCATGACGTAACATATTCTCTCTCAGCAATATACTCCCGCCCATTTGACAACCCTAAAATGTAGACAAGAGAATAAACAAGCTGTACAACTGTGTGTTAAATCCACACTAGAAGCAGCTGGTTTACTGAACTTCAGAGTTTTAAAAACAGTGTTATTCAGGCTGTTGATCATTCATAAGAGTGTCCCAGCATGGCGCAACTTTAAAAGGGTAAATTTACAACAATTTAATTACCTTTGCATTTTTCCAGTTTGAAATGCATGGGGGAATTTTCCACTCTTGCTGCTCTTTCACGGTCATCTAATTTTAGAGAGGAAAGAAACTCATCTTAGATTTATAGCAAAAAGAAACACATTTGTCTATCACATGCAGCTGTGCAACTACTGAAATAAGTGAGAGTACAAACTTTAGGACACAGATACAAAAACTCCAACCCTTCTTTGAAGCAGTGAGATGTCCATTTGCGTACTACACCTTTGTTAACAGAAAGGAAACTTATAACACAGCTATTCTGTAACTCTCCCCTCCAGTTATCACCACAGAACACAACCTACAGCAAGCTCATTAACGTTTGAACATTTAGTAGTTGTTCAGGTTGCGGAAACTGATGAACCACTGGACTCATCTCCTATAGAGAAAATTTTCTTTAAGACACAAATTCTCTAGCATTGTCTACTAGCCACACAAGGGAAACAAAGCCAGAGCCTCAGACAGCTCACCCAAACCATGGACATCAGCCTAAAATGTATGAGAATTGTACTTAACCTTCAATGAGTCACATCACTTAGAATCATCTCAAAAGGATACGTGGAAATGAGATAGATCAAAGGGGAATTTGGAAACTTACCCAGAAGTCAAATTTGAGAACAACTACCGTGTTTCATACCTTTCTACTGGGAGAGTGCATTACTGGAGCTGGAGGAGAAGGTGGTCCCCGTGGAATTTTCTTATTAATTCTGAACAATCGAAAAACAAACATGGTCAGCACTGTATGGAAATGCACTTCAGAATCTTCTATATGCCATGAAGTTCTTAACAGTTACTTGAATCTTGGAGGCTCCATTGGGTCCTTCTGCATTTCTACCATCCGAATAACTCTCTGTTTTGCTCCAGAGTTGAAAGCCACACCTTGCTGAGATGGGGTGTACCTGAATAAAACAGTCAAAACACTCAGTTCTCTGCAGGCAGCCAGACATTCCTACTCCAGCTTTTGCTCAGTTCACTATTCAATTACTCACATTCGTTTAAAACTCTTCCACAGCAGAAGCTAAGAGCTGGTGACTACACAGAGGATAATGGACCAACACAGAGCATCAATTAAACCAGAAAAAAAACATCTTTCTTGGGCTGCATTCTCCTATATTAATCTAGATTCCACAGTATGAGAACTAACAAACTATGCACACCACTCATGTCTTTCCTGGTGTTTGTGACTATCTGGGGACCCCTGATGGTGGACCAACTTATGGGCACCCCTTCACACACTTATAACTCATCTCAGGCTAAGTTTAATCCTGTTGTGTAATGAAATTTTGTGGCTGTAGCAGCAAATCATCATAAATATGTAGCAGTCTCCTAACAATTTCAAATTCTTTTCAATTGCTCATTTTTAGTTAAGGG